>JAXIVJ010007456.1:57500-60740 GCA_036785665.1 Chirona hameri | reverse complement strand
ATCAGCAACATCATCAGCAACATCATCATCAACATCATCATCAACATCATCATCAACATCATCATCAACATCATCATCAACATCATCAGCAACATCATCAGCAACATCATCAGCAACATCATCAGCAACATCATCAACAACATCATCATCAGCAACATCATCATCAGCAACATCATCATCAGCAACATCATCATCATCATCATCATCATCATCATCATCATCATCATCATCATCATCATCATCATCATCATCATCATCATCATCATCATCATCATCATCATCATCATCATCATCATCATCATCATCATCATCATCATCATCATCATCATCATCATCATCATCATCATCATCATCATCATCATCATCATCATCATCATCATCATCATCATCATCATCATCATCATCATCATCATCATCATCATCATCATCATCATCATCATCATCATCATCATCATCATCATCATTATCATCATCATGCCCGGAGGCGGTGTTGTACCGCCTCCGGGCATACCACACCGCCTCCGGGCATACAACACCGCCTCCGGGCATACTACACCGCCTCCGGGCATACCACACCGCCTCCGGGCATACAACACCGCCTCCGGGCATACTACACCGCCTCCGGGCATACCACACCGCCTCCGGGCATACAACACCGCCTCCGGGCATACTGCACCGCCTCCGGGCATACCACACCGCCTCCGGGCATACAACACCGCCTCCGGGCATACTACACCGCCTCCGGGCATACCAGACCGCCTCAGGGCATACAACACCGCCTCCGGGCATACAACACCGCCTCCGGGCATACCACACCGCCTCCGGGCATACAACACCGCCTCCGGGCATACAACACCGCCTCCGGGCATACCACACCGCCTCCGGGCATACAACACCGCCTCCGGGCATACAACACCGCCTCCGGGCATACCACACCGCCTCCGGGCATACAACACCGCCTCCGGGCATACAACACCGCCTCCGGGCATACCACACCGTCTCACGTCATCATCAGCAACATCATCAGCAACATCATCAGCAACATCACCAGCAACATCATCATCAACATCATCAGTAACATCATCAGCAACATCATCAGCAACATCATCATCAACATCATCATCAACATCATCATTAACATCATCATCAACATCAACATCATCATCAACATCATCATCAACATCATCATCAACATCATCATCAACATCATCATCAACATCATCATCAACATCATCATCATCATCATCATCATCATCATCATCATCATCATCATCATCATCATCATCATCATCATCATTATCATCATCATGCCCGGAGGCGGTGTTGTACCGCCTCCGGGCATACCACACCTCCTCCGGGCATACAACACCGCCTCCGGGCATACTACACCGCTTCCGGGCATACCACACCGCCTCCGGGCATACAACACCGCCTCCGGGCATACTACACCGCCTCCGGGCATACAACACCCCCTCCGGGCATACAACACCGCCTCCGGGCATACTGCACCGCCTCCGGGCATACCACACCGCCTCCGGGCATACAACACCGCCTCCGGGCATACTACACCGCCTCCGGGCATACCAGACCGCCTCAGGGCATACAACACCGCCTCCGGGCATACAACACCGCCTCCGGGCATACCACACCGCCTCCGGGCATACAACACCGCCTCCGGGCATACAACACCGCCTCCGGGCATACCACACCGCCTCCGGGCATACAACACCGCCTCCGGGCATACAACACCGCCTCCGGGCATACCACACCGTCTCACGTCATCATCAGCAACATCATCAGCAACATCATCAGCAACATCACCAGCAACATCATCAGCAACATCATCAGCAACATCATCAGTAACATCATCAGCAACATCATCAGCAACATCATCATCAACATCATCATCAACATCATCATCAACATCATCATCAACATCATCATCAACATCATCAGCAACATCATCAGCAACATCATCAGCAACATCATCAGCAACATCATCAACAACATCATCATCAGCAACATCATCATCAGCAACATCATCATCAGCAACATCATCATCATCATCATCATCATCATCATCATCATCATCATCATCATCATCATCATCATCATCATCATCATCATCATCATCATCATCATCATCATCATCATCATCATCATCATCATCATCATCATCATCATCATCATCATCATCATCATCATCATCATCATCATCATCATCATCATCATCATCATCATCATCATCATCATCATCATCATCATCATCATCATCATCATCATCATCATCATCATCATCATCATCATCATCATCATCATCATCATCATTATCATCATCATGCCCGGAGGCGGTGTTGTACCGCCTCCGGGCATACCACACCGCCTCCGGGCATACAACACCGCCTCCGGGCATACTACACCGCCTCCGGGCATACCACACCGCCTCCGGGCATACAACACCGCCTCCGGGCATACTACACCGCCTCCGGGCATACCACACCGCCTCCGGGCATACAACACCGCCTCCGGGCATACTGCACCGCCTCCGGGCATACCACACCGCCTCCGGGCATACAACACCGCCTCCGGGCATACTACACCGCCTCCGGGCATACCAGACCGCCTCAGGGCATACAACACCGCCTCCGGGCATACAACACCGCCTCCGGGCATACCACACCGCCTCCGGGCATACAACACCGCCTCCGGGCATACAACACCGCCTCCGGGCATACCACACCGCCTCCGGGCATACAACACCGCCTCCGGGCATACAACACCGCCTCCGGGCATACCACACCGTCTCACGTCATCATCAGCAACATCATCAGCAACATCATCAGCAACATCACCAGCAACATCATCAGCAACATCATCAGCAACATCATCAGCAACATCATCAGCAACATCATCAGCAACATCATCAGCAACATCATCATCAACATCATCATCAACATCATCATCAACATCATCATCAACATCATCATCAACATCATCAGCAACATCATCAGCAACATCATCAACAACATCATCATCAGCAACATCATCATCAGCAACATCATCATCAGCAACATCATCATCATCATCATCATCATCATCATCATCATCATCATCATCATCATCATCATCATCATCATCATCATCATCATCATCATCATCATCATCATCATCATCATCATCATCATCATCATCATCATCATCATCATCATCATCATCATCATCATCATCATCATCATCATC
>JAXIVJ010007456.1:30000-32500 GCA_036785665.1 Chirona hameri | reverse complement strand
CCGGGCATACTGCACCGCCTCCGGGCATACCACACCGCCTCCGGGCATACAATACCGCCTCCGGGCATACTACACCGCCTCCGGGCATACCAGACCGCCTCAGGGCATACAACACCGCCTCTGGGCATACAACACCGCCTCCGGGCATACCACACCGCCTCCGGGCATACAACACCGCCTCCGGGCATACAACACCGCCTCCGGGCATACCACACCGCCTCCGGGCATACAACACCGCCTCCGGGCATACAACACCGCCTCCGGGCATACCACACCGCCTCCGGGCATACAACACCGCCTCCGGGCATACAACACCGCCTCCGGGCATACCACACCGCCTCCGGGCATACAACACCGCCTCCGGGCATACAACACCGCCTCCGGGCATACCACACCGTCTCACGTCATCATCAGCAACATCATCAGCAACATCATCAGCAACATCACCAGCAACATCATCAGCAACATCATCAGCAACATCATCAGCAACATCATCAGCAACATCATCAGCAACATCATCATCAACATCATCATCAACATCATCATCAACATCATCATCAACATCATCATCAACATCATCAGCAACATCATCAGCAACATCATCAGCAACATCATCAGCAACATCATCAACAACATCATCATCAGCAACATCATCATCAGCAACATCATCATCAGCAACATCATCATCATCATCATCATCATCATCATCATCATCATCATCATCATCATCATCATCATCATCATCATCATCATCATCATCATCATCATCATCATCATCATCATCATCATCATCATCATCATCATCATCATCATCATCATCATCATCATCATCATCATCATCATCATCATCATCATCATCATCATCATCATCATCATTATCATCATCATGCCCGGAGGCGGTGTTGTACCGCCTCCGGGCATACCACACCGCCTCCGGGCATACAACACCGCCTCCGGGCATACTACACCGCCTCCGGGCATACCACACCGCCTCCGGGCATACAACACCGCCTCCGGGCATACTACACCGCCTCCGGGCATACTACACCGCCTCCGGGCATACAACACCGCCTCCGGGCATACAACACCGCCTCCGGGCATACCACACCGCCTCCGGGCATGCAACACCGCCTCCGGGCATACAACACCGCAAACGGGCATACCACACCGTCTCACGTCATCATCAGCAACATCATCAGCAACATCATCAGCAACATCATCAGCAACATCACCAGCAACATCATCAGCAACATCATCAGCAACATCATCAGCAACATCATCATCAACATCATCATCAACATCATCATTAACATCATCATCAACATCAACATCATCATCAACATCATCATCAACATCATCATCAACATCATCATCAACATCATCATCAACATCATCATCAACATCATCATCAACATCATCATCAACATCATCATCAACATCATCAGCAACATCATCAGCAACATCATCAGCAACATCATCAGCAACATCATCAACAACATCATCATCAGCAACATCATCATCAGCAACATCATCATCAGCAACATCATCATCATCATCATCATCATCATCATCATCATCATCATCATCATCATCATCATCATCATCATCATCATCATCATCATCATCATCATCATCATCATCATCATCATCATCATCATCATCATCATCATCATCATCATCATCATCATCATCATCATCATCATCATCATCATCATCATCATCATCATCATCATCATCATCATCATCATCATCATCATCATCATCATCATCATCATCATCATCATCATTATCATCATCATCATCATCATTATCATCATCATGCCCGGAGGCGGTGTTGTACCGCCTCCGGGCATACCACACCGCCTCCGGGCATACAACACCGCCTCCGGGCATACTACACCGCCTCCGGGCATACCACACCGCCTCCGGGCATACAACACCGCCTCCGGGCATACTACACCGCCTCCGGGCATACCACACCGCCTCCGGGCATACAACACCGCCTCCGGGCATACTGCACCGTCTCCGGGCATACCACACCGCCTCCGGGCATACAACACCGCCTCCGGGCATACTACACCGCCTCCGGGCATACCAGACCGCCTCAGGGCATACATTACCGCCTCCGGGCATACAACACCGCCTCCGGGCATACCACACCGCCTCCGGGCATACAACACCGCCTCCGGGCATACAACACCGCCTCCGGGCATACCACACCGTCTCACGTCATCATCAGCAACATCATCAGCAACATCATCAGCAACATCACCAGCAACATCATCAGCAACATCATCAGCAACATCATCAGCAACATCATCAGCAACATCATCAGCAACATCATCATCAACATCATCATCAACATCATCATCAACATCATCATCAACATCATCATCAACATCATCAGCAACATCATCAGCAACATCATCAGCAACATCATCAGAAACATCATCAACAACATCATCATCAGCAACATCATCATCTGCAACATCATCATCAG
>JAXIVJ010007456.1:20000-25000 GCA_036785665.1 Chirona hameri | reverse complement strand
ATCATCAGCAACATCACCAGCAACATCATCAGCAACATCATCAGCAACATCATCAGTAACATCATCAGCAACATCATCAGCAACATCATCATCAACATCATCATCAACATCATCATCAACATCATCATCAACATCATCATCAACATCATCAGCAACATCATCAGCAACATCATCAGCAACATCATCAGCAACATCATCAACAACATCATCATCAGCAACATCATCATCAGCAACATCATCATCAGCAACATCATCATCATCATCATCATCATCATCATCATCATCATCATCATCATCATCATCATCATCATCATCATCATCATCATCATCATCATCATCATCATCATCATCATCATCATCATCATCATTATCATCATCATGCCCGGAGGCGGTGTTGTACCGCCTCCGGGCATACCACACCGCCTCCGGGCATACAACACCGCCTCCGGGCATACTACACCGCCTCCGGGCATACCACACCGCCTCCGGGCATACAACACCGCCTCCGGGCATACTGCACCGCCTCCGGGCATACCACACCGCCTCCGGGCATACAACACCGCCTCCGGGCATACTACACCGCCTCCGGGCATACCAGACCGCCTCAGGGCATACAACACCGCCTCCGGGCATACAACACCGCCTCCGGGCATACCACACCGCCTCCGGGCATACAACACCGCCTCCGGGCATACAACACCGCCTCCGGGCATACCACACCGCCTCCGGGCATACAACACCGCCTCCGGGCATACAACACCGCCTCCGGGCATACCACACCGTCTCACGTCATCATCAGCAACATCATCAGCAACATCATCAGCAACATCACCAGCAACATCATCAGCATCATCATCATCATCATCATCATCATCATCATCATCATCATCATCATCATCATCATCATCATCATCATCATCATCATCATCATCATCATCATCATCATCATCATCATCATCATCATCATCATCATCATCATCATCATCATCATCATCATCATCATCATCATCATCATCATCATCATCATCATCATCATCATCATCATCATCATCATCATCATCATCATCATCAACATCATCATCATTATCATCATCATGCCCGGAGGCGGTGTTGTACCGCCTCCGGGCATACCACACCGCCTCCGGGCATACAACACCGCCTCCGGGCATACTACACCGCCTCCGGGCATACCACACCGCCTCCGGGCATACAACACCGCCTCCGGGCATACTACACCGCCTCCGGGCATACCACACCGCCTCCGGGCATACAACACCGCCTCCGGGCATACTGCACCGCCTCCGGGCATACCACACCGCCTCCGGGCATACAACACCGCCTCCGGGCATACTACACCGCCTCCGGGCATACCAGACCGCCTCAGGGCATACAACACCGCCTCCGGGCATACAACACCGCCTCCGGGCATACCACACCGCCTCCGGGCATACAACACCGCCTCCGGGCATACGACACCGCCTCCGGGCATACCACACCGCCTCCGGGCATACAACACCGCCTCCGGGCATACAACACCGCCTCCGGGCATACCACACCGCCTCCGGGCATACAACACCGCCTCCGGGCATACAACACCGCCTCCGGGCATACCACACCGCCTCCGGGCATACAACACCGCCTCCGGGCATACAACACCGCCTCCGGGCATACCACACCGTCTCACGTCATCATCAGCAACATCATCAGCAACATCATCAGCAACATCACCAGCAACATCATCAGCAACATCATCAGCAACATCATCAGCAACATCATCAGCAACATCATCAGCAACATCATCAGCAACATCATCATCAACATCATCATCAACATCATCATCAACATCATCATCAACATCATCATCAACATCATCAGCAACATCATCAGCAACATCATCAGCAACATCATCAACAACATCATCATCAGCAACATCATCATCTGCAACATCATCATCAGCAACATCATCATCATCATCATCATCATCATCATCATCATCATCATCATCATCATCATCATCATCATCATCATCATCATCATCATCATCATCATCATCATCATCATCATCATCATCATCATCATCATATCATCATCATCATCATCATCATCATCATCATCATCATCATCATCATCATCATCATCATCATCATCATCATCATCATCATCATCATCATCATCATCATCATCATTATCATCATCATGCCCGGAGGCGGTGTTGTACCGCCTCCGGGCATACCACACCGCCTCCGGGCATACAACACCGCCTCCGGGCATACTACACCGCCTCCGGGCATACCACACCGCCTCCGGGCATACAACACCGCCTCCGGGCATACTACACCGCCTCCGGGCATACTACACCGCCTCCGGGCATACAACACCGCCTCCGGGCATACAACACCGCCTCCGGGCATACCACACCGCCTCCGGGCATACAACACCGCCTCCGGGCATACAACACCGCAAACGGGCATACCACACCGTCTCACGTCATCATCAGCAACATCATCAGCAACATCATCAGCAACATCATCAGCAACATCACCAGCAACATCATCAGCAACATCATCAGCAACATCATCAGCAACATCATCATCAACATCATCATCAACATCATCATTAACATCATCATCAACATCAACATCATCATCAACATCATCATCAACATCATCATCAACATCATCATCAACATCATCATCAACATCATCATCAACATCATCATCAACATCATCATCAACATCATCATCAACATCATCAGCAACATCATCAGCAACATCATCAGCAACATCATCAGCAACATCATCAACAACATCATCATCAGCAACATCATCATCAGCAACATCATCATCAGCAACATCATCATCATCATCATCATCATCATCATCATCATCATCATCATCATCATCATCATCATCATCATCATCATCATCATCATCATCATCATCATCATCATCATCATCATTATCATCATCATGCCCGGAGGCGGTGTTGTACCGCCTCCGGGCATACCACACCTCCTCCGGGCATACAACACCGCCTCCGGGCATACTACACCGCTTCCGGGCATACCACACCGCCTCCGGGCATACAACACCGCCTCCGGGCATACTACACCGCCTCCGGGCATACAACACCCCCTCCGGGCATACAACACCGCCTCCGGGCATACTGCACCGCCTCCGGGCATACCACACCGCCTCCGGGCATACAACACCGCCTCCGGGCATACTACACCGCCTCCGGGCATACCAGACCGCCTCAGGGCATACAACACCGCCTCCGGGCATACAACACCGCCTCCGGGCATACCACACCGCCTCCGGGCATACAACACCGCCTCCGGGCATACAACACCGCCTCCGGGCATACCACACCGCCTCCGGGCATACAACACCGCCTCCGGGCATACAACACCGCCTCCGGGCATACCACACAGTCTCACGTCATCATCAGCAACATCATCAGCAACATCATCAGCAACATCACCAGCAACATCATCAGCAACATCATCAGCAACATCATCAGTAACATCATCAGCAACATCATCAGCAACATCATCATCAACATCATCATCAACATCATCATCAACATCATCATCAACATCATCATCAACATCATCAGCAACATCATCAGCAACATCATCAGCAACATCATCAGCAACATCATCAACAACATCATCATCAGCAACATCATCATCAGCAACATCATCATCAGCAACATCATCATCATCATCATCATCATCATCATCATCATCATCATCATCATCATCATCATCATCATCATCATCATCATCATCATCATCATCATCATCATCATCATCATCATCATCATCATCATCATCATCATCATTATCATCATCATGCCCGGAGGCGGTGTTGTACCGCCTCCGGGCATACCACACCGCCTCCGGGCATACAACACCGCCTCCGGGCATACTACACCGCCTCCGGGCATACCACACCGCCTCCGGGCATACAACACCGCCTCCGGGCATACTGCACCGCCTCCGGGCATACCACACCGCCTCCGGGCATACAACACCGCCTCCGGGCATACTACACCGCCTCCGGGCATACCAGACCGCCTCAGGGCATACAACACCGCCTCCGGGCATACAACACCGCCTCCGGGCATACCACACCGCCTCCGGGCATACAACACCGCCTCCGGGCATACAACACCGCCTCCGGGCATACCACACCGCCTCCGGGCATACAACACCGCCTCCGGGCATACAACACCGCCTCCGGGCATACCACACCGTCTCACGTCATCATCAGCAACATCATCAGCAACATCATCAGCAACATCACCAGCAACATCATCAGCATCATCATCATCATCATCATCATCATCATCATCATCATCATCATCATCATCATCATCATCATCATCATCATCATCATCATCATCATCATCATCATCATCATCATCATCATCATCATCATCATCATCATCATCATCATCATCATCATCATCATCATCATCATCATCATCATCATCATCATCATCATCATCATCATCATCATCATCATCATCATCATCATCAACATCATCATCATTATCATCATCATGCCCGGAGGCGGTGTTGTACCGCCTCCGGGCATACCACACCGCCTCCGGGCATACAACACCGCCTCCGGGCATACTACACCGCCTCCGGGCATACCACACCGCCTCCGGGCATACAACACCGCCTCCGGGCATACTACACCGCCTCCGGGCATACCACACCGCCTCCGGGCATACAACACCGCCTCCGGGCATACTGCACCGCCTCCGGGCATACCACACCGCCTCCGGGCATACAACACCGCCTCCGGGCATACTACACCGCCTCCGGGCATACCAGACCGCCTCAGGGCATACAACACCGCCTCCGGGCATACAACACCGCCTCCGGGCATACCACACCGCCTCCGGGCATACAACACCGCCTCCGGGCATACGACACCGCCTCCGGGCATACCACACCGCCTCCGGGCATACAACACCGCCTCCGG
>JAXIVJ010007456.1:12500-15000 GCA_036785665.1 Chirona hameri | reverse complement strand
CATCATCAGCAACATCATCAGCAACATCATCAGCAACATCATCAGCAACATCACCAGCAACATCATCAGCAACATCATCAGCAACATCATCAGCAACATCATCATCAACATCATCATCAACATCATCATTAACATCATCATCAACATCAACATCATCATCAACATCATCATCAACATCATCATCAACATCATCATCAACATCATCATCAACATCATCATCAACATCATCATCAACATCATCATCAACATCATCATCAACATCATCAGCAACATCATCAGCAACATCATCAGCAACATCATCAGCAACATCATCAACAACATCATCATCAGCAACATCATCATCAGCAACATCATCATCAGCAACATCATCATCATCATCATCATCATCATCATCATCATCATCATCATCATCATCATCATCATCATCATCATCATCATCATCATCATCATCATCATCATCATCATCATCATCATCATCATCATCATCATCATCATCATCATCATCATCATCATCATCATCATCATCATCATCATCATCATCATCATCATCATCATCATCATCATCATCATCATCATCATCATCATCATCATCATCATCATCATCATCATCATTATCATCATCATCATCATCATTATCATCATCATGCCCGGAGGCGGTGTTGTACCGCCTCCGGGCATACCACACCGCCTCCGGGCATACAACACCGCCTCCGGGCATACTACACCGCCTCCGGGCATACCACACCGCCTCCGGGCATACAACACCGCCTCCGGGCATACTACACCGCCTCCGGGCATACCACACCGCCTCCGGGCATACAACACCGCCTCCGGGCATACTGCACCGTCTCCGGGCATACCACACCGCCTCCGGGCATACAACACCGCCTCCGGAAATACTACACCGCCTCCGGGCATACCAGACCGCCTCAGGGCATACATTACCGCCTCCGGGCATACAACACCGCCTCCGGGCATACCACACCGCCTCCGGGCATACAACACCGCCTCCGGGCATACAACACCGCCTCCGGGCATACCACACCGTCTCACGTCATCATCAGCAACATCATCAGCAACATCATCAGCAACATCACCAGCAACATCATCAGCAACATCATCAGCAACATCATCAGCAACATCATCAGCAACATCATCAGCAACATCATCATCAACATCATCATCAACATCATCATCAACATCATCATCAACATCATCATCAACATCATCAGCAACATCATCAGCAACATCATCAGCAACATCATCAGAAACATCATCAACAACATCATCATCAGCAACATCATCATCTGCAACATCATCATCAGCAACATCATCATCATCATCATCATCATCATCATCATCATCATCATCATCATCATCATCATCATCATCATCATCATCATCATCATCATCATCATCATCATCATCATCATCATCATCATCATCATCATCATCATCATCATCATCATCATCATCATCATCATCATCATCATCATCATCATCATCATCATCATCATCATCATCATCATCATCATCATCATCATCATCATCATCATCATCATCATCATTATCATCATCATGCCCGGAGGCGGTGTTGTACCGCCTCCGGGCATACCACACCGCCTCCGGGCATACAACACCGCCTCCGGGCATACTACACCGCCTCCGGGCATACCACACCGCCTCCGGGCATACAACACCGCCTCCGGGCATACTACACCGCCTCCGGGCATACTACACCGCCTCCGGGCATACAACACCGCCTCCGGGCATACAACACCGCCTCCGGGCATACCACACCGCCTCCGGGCATACAACACCGCCTCCGGGCATACAACACCGCAAACGGGCATACCACACCGTCTCACGTCATCATCAGCAACATCATCAGCAACATCATCAGCAACATCATCAGCAACATCACCAGCAACATCATCAGCAACATCATCAGCAACATCATCAGCAACATCATCATCAACATCATCATCAACATCATCATTAACATCATCATCAACATCAACATCATCATCAACATCATCATCAACATCATCATCAACATCATCATCAACATCATCATCAACATCATCATCAACATCATCATCAACATCATCATCAACATCAATCATCAGCAACATCATCAGCAACATCATCAGCAACATCATCAACAACATCATCATCAGCAACATCATCATCAGCAACATCATCATCAGCAACATCATCATCATCATCATCATCATCATCATCATCATCATCATCATCATCATCATCATCATCATCATCATCATCATCATCATCATCATCATCATCATCATCATATCATCATCATGCCCGGAGGCGGTGTTGTACCGCCTCCGGGCATACCACACCGCCTCCGGGCATACAACACCGCCTCCGGGCATACTACACCGCCTCCGGGCATACCACACCGCCTCCAGGCATACAACACCGCCTCCGGGCATACTACACCGCCTCCGGGCATACCACACCGCCTCCGGGCATA
>JAXIVJ010007455.1:0-60744 GCA_036785665.1 Chirona hameri | reverse complement strand
CATTGATGTATAACAACACTGCACCATTGATGTATAACAACACTGCACCATTGATGTATAACAACACTGCACCATTGATGTATAACAACACTGCACCATTGATGTATAACAACACTGCACCATTGATGTATAACAACACTGCACCATTGATGTATAACAACACTGCACCATTGATGTATAACAACACTGCACCATTGATGTATAACAACACTGCACCATTGATGTATATTGTATAACAACACTGCACCATTGATGTATAACAACACTGCACCATTGATGTATAACAACACTGCACCATTGATGTATAACAACACTGCACCATTGATGTATAACAACACTGCACCATTGATGTATAACAACACTGTACTATTGATGTATAACAACACTGCACCATTGATGTATATTGTATAACAACACTGCACCATTGATGTATAACAACACTGCACCATTGATGTATAACAACACTGCACCATTGATGTATAACAACACTGCACCATTGATGTATAACAACACTGCACCATTGATGTATAACAACACTGCACCATTGATGTATAACAACACTGCACCATTGATGTATAACAACACTGCACCATTGATGTATAACAACACTGCACCATTGATGTATAACAACACTGCACCATTGATGTATAACAACACTGTACCATTGATGTATAACAACACTGCACCATTGATGTATATTGTATAACAACACTGCACCATTGATGTATATTGTATAACAACACTGCACCATTGATGTATATTGTATAACAACACTGCACCATTGATGTATATTGTATAACAACACTGCACCATTGATGTATAACAACACTGCACCATTGATGTATAACAACACTGCACCATTGATGTATAACAACACTGCACCATTGATGTATATTGTATAACAACGCTGCACCATTGATGTATATTGTATAACAACACTGCACCATTGATGTATATTGTATAACAACACTGCACCATTGATGTATAACAACACTGCACCATTGATGTATAACAACACTGCACCATTGATGTATAACAACACTGCACCATTGATGTATATTGTATAACAACACTGTGCCATTAATGTATAACAACACTGTACCATTGATGTATAACAACACTGCACCATTGATGTATAACAACACTGCACCATTGATGTATATTGTATAACAACACTGTACCATTGATGTATAACAACACTGCACCATTGATGTATAACAACACTGCACCATTGATGTATAACAACACTGCACCATTGATGTATAACAACACTGCACCATTGATGTATAACAACACTGCACCATTGATGTATAACAACACTGCACCATTGATGTATAACAACACTGCACCATTGATGTATAACAACACTGCACCATTGATGTATAACAACACTGCACCATTGATGTATAACAACACTGCACCATTGATGTATAACAACACTGCACCATTGATGTATAACAACACTGCACCATTGATGTATAACAACACTGCACCATTGATGTATAACAACACTGCACCATTGATGTATATTGTATAACAACACTGCACCATTGATGTATATTGTATAACAACACTGCACCAATATTGTATAACAACACTGCACCATTGATGTATATTGTATAACAACACTGCACCATTGATGTTTATTGTATAACAACACTGCACCATTGATGTATAACAACACTGCACCATTGATGTATAACAACACTGCACCATTGATGTATAACAACACTGCACCATTGATGTATATTGTATAACAACACTGCACCATTGATGTATATTGTATAACAACACTGCACCATTGATGTATATTGTATAACAACACTGCACCATTGATGTATAACAACACTGCACCATTGATGTATAACAACACTGCACCATTGATGTATAACAACACTGCACCATTGATGTATAACAACACTGCACCATTGATGTATAACAACACTGCACCATTGCTGTATAACAACACTGCACCATTGATGTATAACAACACTGCACCATTGATGTATAACAACACTGCACCATTGATGTATAACAACACTGCACCATTGATGTATAACAACACTGCACCATTGATGTATAACAACACTACACCATTGATGTATAACAACACTGCACCATTGATGTATAACAACACTGCACCATTGATGTATAACAACACTGCACCATTGATGTATAACAACACTGCACCATTGATGTATAACAACACTGCACCATTGATGTATAACAACACTGCACCATTGATGTATAACAACACTGCACCATTGATGTATAACAACACTGCACCATTGATGTATATTGTATAACAACACTGCACCATTGATGTATAACAACACTGCACCATTGATGTATATTGTATAACAACACTGCACCATTGATGTATAACAACACTGCACCAGTGATGTATATTGTATAACAACACTGCACCATTGATGTATAACAACACTGCACCATTGATGTATATTGTATAACAACACTGCACCATTGATGTATAACAACACTGCACCATTGATGTATATTGTATAACAACACTGCACCATTGATGTATAACAACACTGCACCATTGATGTATATTGTATAACAACACTGCACCATTGATGTATATTGTATAACAACACTGCACCATTGATGTATATTGTATAACAACACTGCACCATTGATGTATAACAACACTGCACCATTGATGTATATTGTATAACAACACTGCACCATTGATGTATAACAACACTGCACCATTGATGTATATTGTATAACAACACTGCACCATTGATGTATAACAACACTGCACCATTGATGTATATTGTATAACAACACTGCACCATTGATGTATAACAACACTGCACCATTGATGTATAACAACACTGCACCATTGATGTATAACAACACTGCACCATTGATGTATAACAACACTGCACCATTGATGTATAACAACACTGCACCATTGATGTATAACAACACTGCACCATTGATGTATATTGTATAACAACACTGCACCATTGATGTATAACAACACTGCACCATTGATGTATAACAACACTGCACCATTGATGTATAACAACACTGCACCATTGATGTATAACAACACTGCACCATTGATGTATAACAACACTGCACCATTGATGTATAACAACACTGCACCATTGATGTATATTGTATAACAACACTGCACCATTGATGTATAACAACACTGCACCATTGATGTATAACAACACTGCACCATTGATGTATAACAACACTGCACCATTGATGTATAACAACACTGCACCATTGATGTATAACAACACTGCACCATTGATGTATATTGTATAACAACACTGCACCATTGATGTATAACAACACTGCACCATTGATGTATATTGTATAACAACACTGCACCATTGATGTATATTGTATAACAACACTGCACCATTGATGTATAACAACACTGCACCATTGATGTATATTGTATAACAACACTGCACCATTGATGTATATTGTATAACAACACTGCACCATTGATGTATAACAACACTGCACCATTGATGTATAACAACACTGCACCATTGATGTATAACAACACTGCACCATTGATGTATAACAAAACTGTACTATTGATGTATAACAACACTGCACCATTGATGTATAACAACACTGCACCATTGATGTATAACAACACTGCACCATTGATGTATAACAACACTGCACCATTGATGTATAACAACACTGCACCATTGATGTATATTGTATAACAACACTGCACCATTGATGTATATTGTATAACAACACTGCACCATTGATGTATAACAACACTGCACCATTGATGTATATTGTATAACAACACTGCACCATTGATGTATATTGTATAACAACACTGCACCATTGATGTATAACAACACTGCACCATTGATGTATAACAACACTGCACCATTGATGTATAACAACACTGCACCATTGATGTACAACAACACTGTACTATTGATGTATAACAACACTGCACCATTGATGTATAACAACACTGCACCATTGATGTATAACAACACTGCACCATTGATGTATAACAACACTGCACCATTGATGTATAACAACACTGCACCATTGATGTATATTGTATAACAACACTGCACCATTGATGTATAACAACACTGCACCATTGATGTATATTGTATAACAACACTGCACCATTGATGTATATTGTATAACAACACTGCACCATTGATGTATAACAACACTGCACCATTGATGTATAACAACACTGCACCATTGATGTATAACAACACTGCACCATTGATGTATAACAACACTGTACTATTGATGTATAACAACACTGCACCATTGATGTATAACAACACTGCACCATTGATGTATAACAACACTGCACCATTGATGTATAACAACACTGCACCATTGATGTATAACAACACTGTACTATTGATGTATAACAACACTGCACCATTGATGTATAACAACACTGCACCATTGATGTATAACAACACTGCACCATTGATGTATAACAACACTGCACCATTGATGTATAACAACACTGCACCATTGATGTATAACAACACTGCACTATTGATGTATAACAACACTGCACCATTGATGTATAACAACACTGCACCATTGATGTATATTGTATAACAACACTGCACCATTGATGTATAACAACACTGCACCATTGATGTATATTGTATAACAACACTGCACCATTGATGTATATTGTATAACAACACTGCACCATTGATGTATAACAACACTGCACCATTGATGTATAATAACACTGCACCATTGATGTATAACAACACTGCATCATTGATGTATAACAACACTGTACTATTGATGTATAACAACACTGCACCATTGATGTATAACAACACTGCACCATTGATGTATAACAACACTGCACCATTGATGTATAACAACACTGCACCATTGATGTATAACAACACTGCACCATTGATTTATAACAACACTGCACCATTGATGTATAACAACACTGCACCATTGATGTATAACAACACTGCACCATTGATGTATAACAACACTGCACCATTGATGTATAACAACACTTCACCATTGATGTATAACAACACTGCACCATTGATGTATAACAACACTGCACCATTGATGTATAACAACACTGCACCATTGATGTATAACAACACTGCACCATTGATGTATAACAACACTGCACCATTGATGTATAACAACACTGCACCATTGATGTATAACAACACTGCACCATTGATGTATAACAACACTGCACCATTGATGTATAACAACACTGCACCATTGATGTATAACAACACTGCACCATTGATGTATAACAACACTGTACTATTGATGTATAACAACACTGCACCATTGATGTATAACAACACTGCACCATTGATGTATAACAACACTGCACCATTGATGTATAACAACACTGCACCATTGATGTATAACAACACTGCACCATTGATGTATAACAACACTGCACCATTGATGTATAACAACACTGCACCATTGATGTATAACAACACTGCACCATTGATGTATAACAACACTGCACCATTGATGTATAACAACACTGCACCATTGATGTATATTGTATAACAACACTGCACCATTGATGTATAACAACACTGCACCATTGATGTATAACAACACTGCACCATTGATGTATAACAACACTGCACCATTGATGTATAACAACACTGCACCATTGATGTATAACACCACTGCACCATTGATGTATAACAACACTGCACCATTGATGTATAACAACACTGCACCATTGATGTATAACAACACTGCACCATTGATGTATAACAACACTGCACCATTGATGTATAACAACACTGCACCATTGATGTATAACAACACTGCACCATTGATGTATAACAACACTGCACCATTGATGTATAACAACACTGCACCATTGATGTATAACAACACTGCACCATTGATGTATAACAACACTGTACTATTGATGTATAACAACACTGCACCATTGATGTATATTGTATAACAACACTGCACCATTGATGTATAACAACACTGCACCATTGATGTATAACAACACTGCACCATTGATGTATAACAACACTGCACCATTGATGTATAACAACACTGCACCATTGATGTATAACAACACTGCACCATTGATGTATAACAACACTGCACCATTGATGTATAACAACACTGCACCATTGATGTATAACAACACTGCACCATTGATGTATAACAACACTGCACCATTGATGTATAACAACACTGCACCATTGATGTATAACAACACTGCACCATTGATGTATAACAACACTGTACCATTGATGTATAACAACACTGCACCATTTATGTATATTGTATAACAACACTGCACCATTGATGTATATTGTATAACAACACTGCACCATTGATGTATATTGTATAACAACACTGCACCATTGATGTATATTGTATAACAACACTGCACCATTGATGTATAACAACACTGCACCATTGATGTATAACAACACTGCACCATTGATGTATATTGTATAACAACACTGCACCATTGATGTATATTGTATAACAACACTGCACCATTGATGTATATTGTATAACAACACTGCACCATTGATGTATAACAACACTGCACCATTGATGTATAACAACACTGCACCATTGATGTATAACAACACTGCACCATTGATGTATAACAACACTGCACCATTGATGTATAACAACACTGCACCATTGATGTATAACAACACTGCACCATTGATGTATAACAACACTGCACCATTGATGTATAACAACACTGCACCATTGATGTATAACAACACTGCACCATTGATGTATAACAACACTGCACCATTGATGTATAACAACACTGCACCATTGATGTATAACAACACTGCACCATTGATGTATAACAACACTGCACCATTGATGTATAACAACACTGCACCATTGATGTATAACAACACTGCACCATTGATGTATAACAACACTGCACCATTGATGTATAACAACACTGCACCATTGATGTATAACAACACTGTACTATTGATGTATAACAACACTGCACCATTGATGTATAACAACACTGCACCATTGATGTATAACAACACTGCACCATTGATGTATAACAACACTGCACCATTGATGTATAACAACACTGCACCATTGATGTATATTGTATAACAACACTGCACCATTGATGTATATTGTATAACAACACTGCACCATTGATGTATAACAACACTGCACCATTGATGTATATTGTATAACAACACTGCACCATTGATGTATATTGTATAACAACACTGCACCATTGATGTATAACAACACTGCACCATTGATGTATAACAACACTGCACCATTGATGTATAACAACACTGCACCATTGATGTATAACAACACTGTACTATTGATGTATAACAACACTGCACCATTGATGTATAACAACACTGCACCATTGATGTATAACAACACTGCACCATTGATGTATAACAACACTGCACCATTGATGTATAACAACACTGCACCATTGATGTATATTGTATAACAACACTGCACCATTGATGTATAACAACACTGCACCATTGATGTATATTGTATAACAACACTGCACCATTGATGTATATTGTATAACAACACTGCACCATTGATGTATAACAACACTGCACCATTGATGTATAACAACACTGCACCATTGATGTATAACAACACTGCACCATTGATGTATAACAACACTGTACTATTGATGTATAACAACACTGCACCATTGATGTATAACAACACTGCACCATTGATGTATAACAACACTGCACCATTGATGTATAACAACACTGCACCATTGATGTATAACAACACTGTACTATTGATGTATAACAACACTGCACCATTGATGTATAACAACACTGCACCATTGATGTATAACAACACTGCACCATTGATGTATAACAACACTGCACCATTGATGTATAACAACACTGCACCATTGATGTATAACAACACTGCACCATTGATGTATAACAACACTGCACCATTGATGTATATTGTATAACAGCACTGCACCATTGATGTATAACAACACTGCACCATTGATGTATATTGTATAACAACACTGCACCATTGATGTATATTGTATAACAACGCTGCACCATTGATGTATAACAACACTGCACCATTGATGTATAACAACACTGCACCATTGATGTATATTGTATAACAACACTGCACCATTGATGTATAACAACACTGCACAATTGATGTATAACAACACTGCACCATTGATGTATAACAACACTGCACCATTGATGTATAACAACACTGTACTATTGATGTATAACAACACTGCACCATTGATGTATAACAACACTGCACCATTGATGTATAACAACACTGCACCATTGATGTATAACAACACTGCACCATTGATGTATAACAACACTGCACCATTGATGTATAACAACACTGCACCATTGATGTATAACAACACTGCACCATTGATGTATAACAACACTGCACCATTGATGTATAACAACACTGCACCATTGATGTATAACAACACTGCACCATTGATGTATATTGTATAACAACACTGCACCATTGATGTATAACAACACTGCACCATTGATGTATAACAACACTGCACCATTGATGTATAACAACACTGCACCATTAATGTATAACAACACTGTACCATTGATGTATAACAACACTGCACCATTGATGTATATTGTATAACAACACTGCACCATTGATGTATATTGTATAACAACACTGCACCATTGATGTATATTGTATAACAACACTGCACCATTGATGTATATTGTATAACAACACTACACCATTGATGTATAACAACACTGCACCATTGATGTATAACAACACTGCACCATTGATGTATAACAACACTGCACCATTGATGTATATTGTATAACAACACTGCACCATTGATGTATATTGTATAACAACACTGCACCATTGATGTATATTGTATAACAACACTGCACCATTGATGTATAACAACACTGCACCATTGATGTATAACAACACTGCACCATTGATGTATAACAACACTGCACCATTGATGTATATTGTATAACAACACTGCACCATTGATGTATAACAACACTGCACCATTGATGTATAACAACACTGCACCATTGATGTATAACAACACTGCACCATTGATGTATAACAACACTGCACCATTGATGTATATCAACACTGCACCATTGATGTATAACAACACTGCACCATTGATGTATAACAACACTGCACCATTGATGTATAACAACACTGCACCATTGATGTATAACAACACTGCACCATTGATGTATAACAACACTGCACCATTGATGTATAACAACACTGCACCATTGATGTATAACAACACTGCACCATTGATGTATAACAACACTGCACCATTGATGTATATTGTACAACAACACTGCACCATTGATGTATATTGTATAACAACACTGCACCATTGATGTATATTGTATAACAACACTGCACCATTGATGTATATTGTATAACAACACTGCACCATTGATGTATAACAACACTGCACCATTGATGTATAACAACACTGCACCATTGATGTATAACAACACTGCACCATTGATGTATATTGTATAACAACACTGCACCATTGATGTATATTGTATAACAACACTGCACCATTGATGTATATTGTATAACAACACTGCACCATTGATGTATAACAACACTGCACCATTGATGTAT
Source organism: Chirona hameri (assembly GCA_036785665.1). NCBI lineage: Eukaryota > Metazoa > Arthropoda > Thecostraca > Balanomorpha > Balanidae > Chirona > Chirona hameri. Next base: position 51,039 of record JAXIVJ010007455.1, on the reverse strand, counting down.
AACAAAACTGCACTGCACCATTGATGTATAACAACACTGCACCATTGATGTATAACAACACTGCACCATTGATGTATAACAACACTGCACCATTGATGTATATTGTATAACAACACTGCACCATTGATGTATAACAACACTGCACCATTGATGTATAACAACACTGCACCATTGATGTATAACAACACTGCACCATTGATGTATAACAACACTGCACCATTGATGTATATTGTATAACAACACTGCACCATTGATGTATAACAACACTGCACCATTGATGTATATTGTATAACAACACTGCACCATTGATGTATATTGTATAACAACACTGCACCATTGATGTATAACAACACTGCACCATTGATGTATAACAACACTGCACCATTGATGTATAACAACACTGCACCATTGATGTATATTGTATAACAACACTGCACCATTGATGTATAACAACACTGCACCATTGATGTATAACAACACTGCACCATTGATGTATAACAACACTGCACCATTGATGTATAACAACACTGCACCATTGATGTATAACAACACTGTACTATTGATGTATAACAACACTGCACCATTGATGTATAACAACAGTGCACCATTGATGTATAACAACACTGCACCATTGATGTATATTGTATAACAACACTGCACCATTGATGTATAACAACACTGCACCATTGATGTATAACAACACTGCACCATTGATGTATAACAACACTGCACCATTGATGTATAACAACACTGCACCATTGATGTATAACAACACTGCACCATTGATGTATAACAACACTGCACCATTGATGTATAACAACACTGCACCATTGATGTATAACAACACTGCACCATTGATGTATAACAACACTGCACCATTGATGTATAACAACACTGCACCATTGATGTATAACAACACTGCACCATTGATGTATAACAACACTGCACCATTGATGTATAACAACACTGCACCATTGATGTATAACAACACTGCACCATTGATGTATAACAACACTGCACCATTGATGTATATTGTATAACACTGCACCATTGATGTATAACAACACTGCACCATTGATGTATAACAACACTGCACCATTGATGTATAACAACACTGCACCATTGATGTATAACAACACTGCACCATTGATGTATATTGTATAACAACACTGCACCATTGATGTATAACAACACTGCACCATTGATGTATATTGTATAACAACACTGCAATATTGATGTATATTGTATAACAACACTGCACCATTGATGTATAACAACACTGCACCATTGATGTATATTGTATAACAACACTGCACCATTGATGTATATTGTATAACAACACTGCACCATTGATGTATAACAACACTGCACCATTGATGTATATTGTATAACAACACTGCACCATTGATGTATATTGTATAACAACACTGCACCATTGATGTATAACAACACTGCACCATTGATGTATATTGTATAACAACACTGCACCATTGATGTATAACAACACTGCACCATTGATGTATAACAACACTGCACCATTGATGTATAACAACACTGCACCATTGATGTATAACAACACTGCACCAGTGATGTATATTGTATAACAACACTGCACCATTGATGTATAACAACACTGCACCATTGATGTATAACAACACTGCACCATTGATGTATAACACTGCACCATTGATGTATAACAACACTGCACCATTGATGTATAACAACACTGCACCATTGATGTATATTGTATAACAACACTGCACCATTGATGTATAACAACACTGCACCATTGATGTATATTGTATAACAACACTGCACCATTGATGTATAACAACACTGCACCATTGATGTATATTGTATAACAACACTGCACCATTGATGTATAACAACACTGCACCATTGATGTATAACAACACTGCACCATTGATGTATATTGTATAAAAACACTGCACCATTGATGTATAACAACACTGCACCATTGATGTATAACAACACTGCACCATTTATGTATATTGTATAACAACACTGCACCATTGATGTATAACAACACTGCACCATTGATGTATAACAACACTGCACCATTGATGTATATTGTATAACAACACTGCACCATTGATGTATAACAACACTGCACCATTGATGTATAACAACACTGCACCATTGATGTATATTGTATAACAACACTGCACCATTGATGTATAACAACACTGCACCATTGATGTATAACAACACTGCACCATTGATGTATATTGTATAACAACACTGCACCATTGATGTATAACAACACTGCACCATTGATGTATAACAACACTGCACCATTGATGTATAACAACACTGCACCATTTATGTATATTGTATAACAACACTGCACCATTGATGTATAACAACACTGCACCATTGATGTATAACAACACTGCACCATTTATGTATATTGTATAACAACACTGCACCATTGATGTATAACAACACTGCACCATTGATGTATAACAACACTGCACCATTGATGTATATTGTATAACAACACTGCACCATTGATGTATAACAACACTGCACCATTGATGTATAACAACACTGCACCATTGATGTATATTGTATAACAACACTGCACCATTGATGTATAACAACACTGCACCATTGATGTATAACAACACTGCACCATTGATGTATATTGTATAACAACACTGCACCATTGATGTATAACAACACTGCACCATTGATGTATAACAACACTGCACCATTGATGTATAACAACACTGCACCATTGATGTATAACAACACTGCACCATTGATGTATAACAACACTGCACCATTGATGTATATTGTATAACACCACTGCACCATTGATGTATAACAACACTGCACCATTGATGTATATTGTATAGCAACACTGCACCATTGATGTATAACAACACTGCACCATTGATGTATATTGTATAGCAACACTGCACCATTGATGTATAACAACACTGCACCATTGGTGTATAACAACACTGCACCATTGATGTATAACAACACTGCACCATTGATGTATATTGTATAACAACACTGCACCATTGATGTATAACAACACTGCACCATTGATGTATAGCAACACTGCATCATTGATGTATAAGAACACTGCACCATTGATGTATATTGTATAGCAACACTGCACCATTGATGTATAACAACACTGCACCATTGATGTATAACAACACTGCACCATTGATGTATAACAACACTGCACCATTGATGTATAACAACACTGCACCATTGATGTATAACAACACTGCACCATTGATGTATAACAACACTGCACCATTGATGTATAACAACACTGCACCATTGATGTATATTGTATAACAACACTGCACCATTGATGTATATTGTATAACAACACTGCACCATTGATGTATAACAACACTGCACCATTGATGTATAACAACACTGCACCATTGATGTATAACAACACTGCACCATTGATGTATAACAACACTGCACCATTGATGTATAACAACACTGCACCATTGATGTATAACAACACTGCACCATTGATGTATAACAACACTGCACCATTGATGTATATTGTATAACAACACTGCACCATTGATGTATATTGTATAACAACACTGCACCATTGATGTATAACAACACTGCACCATTGATGTATATTGTATAACAACACTGCACCATTGATGTATATTGTATAACAACACTGCACCATTGATGTATAACAACACTGCACCATTGATGTATAACAACACTGCACCATTGATGCGGTATGGTGATTTAGTAATCACCACATAACGCCAAATAGAGCTGCAGACAGGCATGTTCCGTCTGACCCCAACCATGTGTCTGATCTGCGGCCGGCGCAGTCACCCACCTCTCGGCGTTCTGCTGCGCCTGCTGCCGCGCCTGCTGCTCGCGCTCCTGGCTGCGCGCGTGCTCGGCGCGCATCTCGGCCGTCTCCGCGGACCGCTCGGCCAGGAGCTGCGCGCGCAGCTCGGCCACCTGCTGCTGGTGCTGGGCGCGCGCCGAGTCGCGCAGCGTGGCGTACTGTCGGCGCGCGGCGCGCTCCGCCTCGGCCAGCTGGTCGGCGCGCACCTGCTGTCGCGCAGCCTCCTCCTCGGCCTCAGTCTGGCGGGCGGCCGCCTCGGCCAGCCGGCGCGCCCAGTCCAGCTGCTCCGACTCCAGTGTAGACACCCTGGCAGCCAGCCGGAGGCAGTTATAGCCGACATAAGTGCATATGTGAGGGTCATACGTACCTCTGGTCTGGGCAACCGTGGATATGGACGCCCGTGACGGACTCGTACAGTTGCCGTAACACGTAGTTGAAGTTCATCCGATCGCTGAATACTCGTATTAAGCGTGAATCTGAGCCATAAGTCAATGTCTGATGGTAACATTGTTGTAGGTAATATCCGGCCTCACTAGTACCCAACAATGACAGACGCCAGAGCGTCAACTCGTGCCCACCTCACCTCTCCCTGACAAACTTCAGCTGAGTCTCGGCATCCTCTGCCGCCTCCAGCCGCTGGGTCGTCTCGGCCAGCCGCGTCAGCACCGCCTCACGGTCCGCCTCGGCTCGCGCCAGCCGGGCCGACAGATCGTCTCGCACGGCTCGAGGCAGCGCCGACTCGCGCAGCCGCTGGTGCGCCTCGGAGAGCTGTCGCAGCGCCGCCAGCTGCTCCTGCTGCGCGCGCTCCGCCTGCTGGCGCGTCTCGGCCAGCTCGGCGCGAGTAGTCGCCAGCTGCGGCCGCGCTGACTCGAGCTCAGCGGCCAGCGAGGCGCGCTCCGACTCGAGCTGCCGACAGCGTGACTCCAGCGGAACGACCGCCTCGTGCAGCCGCAGCTGGGGGGGGGGGGGGGGGAGGGGGGGTCAGGACATGTCAGTGATGCACTATGCGCAGCTTGGGGTGGTCAGACACGGCACTGAGCTGCATATGACTCATGCGATATTTGAGCGCCACAACAAACAGACGTAAACGAAAGCAGACATATCTTTGATGTATGGCTGTAATGTGCGTCTGTGTGGCTGTAGCAGACCTATCTTTGATGTATGGCTGTAATGCGCGTCTGTGTGGCTGTAGCAGACATATCTTTGATGTATGGCTGTAATGCGCGTCTGTGTGGCTGTAGCAGACCTATCTTTGATGTATGGCTGTAATGCGCGTCTGTGTGGCTGTAGCAGACCTATCTTTGATGTATGGCTGTAATGCGCGTCTGTGTGGCTGTAGCAGACCTATCTTTGATGTATGGCTGTAATGCGCGTCTGTGTGGCTGTAGCAGACCTATCTTTGATGTATGGCTGTAATGCGCGTCTGTGCGGCTGTAGCAGACCTATCTTTGATGTATGGCTGTAATGCGCGTCTGTGTGGCTGTAGCAGACCTATCTTTGATGTATGGCTGTAATGCGCGTCTGTGTGGCTGTAGCAGACCTATCTTTGATGTATGGCTGTAATGCGCGTCTGTGTGGCTGTAGCAGACCTATCTTTGATGTATGGCTGTAATGTGCGTCTGTGTGGCTGTAGCAGACCTATCTTTGATGTATGGCTGTAATGCGCGTCTGTGTGGCTGTAGCAGACCTATCTTTGATGTATGGCTGTAATGCGCGTCTGTGTGGCTGTAGCAGACCTATCTTTGATGTATGGCTGTAATGCGCGTCTGTGTGGCTGTAGCAGACCTATCTTTGATGTATGGCTGTAATGCGCGTCTGTGTGGCTGTAGCAGACCTATCTTTGATGTATGGCTGTAATGCGCGTCTGTGTGGCTGTAGCAGACCTATCTTTGATGTATGGCTGTAATGCGCGTCTGTGTGGCTGTAGCAGACCTATCTTTGATGTATGGCTGTAATGCGCATCTGTGTGGCTGTAGCAGACCTATCTTTGATGTATGGCTGTAATGCGCGTCTGTGTGGCTGTAGCAGACCTATCTTTGATGTATGGCTGTAATGCGCGTCTGTGTGGCTGTAGCAGACCTATCTTTGATGTATGGCTGTAATGCGCGTCTGTGTGGCTGTAGCAGACCTATCTTTGATGTATGGCTGTAATGTGCGTCTGTGTGGCTGTAGCAGACCTATCTTTGATGTATGGCTGTAATGCGCGTCTGTGTGGCTGTAGCAGACCTATCTTTGATGTATGGCTGTAATGCGCGTCTGTGTGGCTGTAGCAGACCTATCTTTGATGTATGGCTGTAATGCGCGCCTGTGTGGCTGTAGCAGACCTATCTTTGATGTATGGCTGTAATGCGCGTCTGTGTGGCTGTAGCAGACCTATCTTTGATGTATGGCTGTAATGCGCGTCTGTGTGGCTGTAGCAGACCTATCTTTGATGTATGGCTGTAATGTGCGTCTGTGTGGCTGTAGCAGACCTATCTTTGATGTATGGCTGTAATGCGCGTCTGTGTGGCTGTAGCAGACCTATCTTTGATGTATGGCTGTAATGCGCGTCTGTGTGGCTGTAGCAGACCTATCTTTGATGGCTGTAATGCGCGTCTGTGTGGCTGTAGCAGACCTATCTTTGATGTATGGCTGTAATGCGTGTCTATGTGGCTGTAGCAGCCTATCTTTGATGTATGGCTGTAATGCGCGTATGTGTGGCTGTAGCAGACCTATCTTTGATGTATGGCTGTAATGCGCGTCTGTGTGGCTGTAGCAGACCTATCTTTGATGTATGGCTGTAATGCGCGTCTGTGTGGCTGTAGCAGACCTATCTTTGATGTATGGCTGTAATGCGCGTCTGTGTGGCTGTAGCAGACCTATCTTTGATGTATGGCTGTAATGCGCGTCTGTGTGGCTGTAGCAGACCTATCTTTGATGTATGGTGTGGCTGTAGCAGACCTATCTTTGATGTATGGCTGTAATGCGCGTCTGTGTGGCTGTAGCAGACCTATCTTTGATGTATGGCTGTAATGTGCGTCTGTGTGGCTGTAGCAGACCTATCTTTGATGTATGGCTGTAATGCGCGTCTGTGTGGCTGTAGCAGACCTATCTTTGATGTATGGCTGTAATGCGCGTCTGTGTGGCTGTAGCAGACCTATCTTTGATGTATGGCTGTAATGCGCGTCTGTGTGGCTGTAGCAGACCTATCTTTGATGTATGGCTGTAATGCGCGTCTGTGTGGCTGTAGCAGACCTATCTTTGATGTATGGCTGTAATGCGCGTCTGTGTGGCTGTAGCAGACCTATCTTTGATGTATGGCTGTAATGCGCGTCTGTGTGGCTGTAGCAGACCTATCTTTGATGTATGGCTGTAATGCGCGTCTGTGTGGCTGTAGCAGACCTATCTTTGATGTATGGCTGTAATGCGCGTCTGTGTGGCTGTAGCAGACCTATCTTTGATGTATGGCTGTAATGCGCGTCTGTGTGGCTGTAGCAGACCTATCTTTGATGTATGGCTGTAATGCGCGTCTGTGTGGCTGTAGCAGACCTATCTTTGATGGCTGTAATGCGCGTCTGTGTGGCTGTAGCAGACCTATCTTTGATGTATGGCTGTAATGCGCGTCTGTGTGGCTGTAGCAGACCTATCTTTGATGTATGGCTGTAATGCGCGTCTGTGTGGCTGTAGCAGACCTATCTTTGATGGCTGTAATGCGCGTCTGTGTGGCTGTAGCAGACCTATCTTTGATGTATGGCTGTAATGCGCGTCTGTGTGGCTGTAGCAGACCTATCTTTGATGTATGGCTGTAATGCGCGTCTGTGTGGCTGTAGCAGACCTATCTTTGATGTATGGCTGTAATGCGCGTCTGTGTGGCTGTAGCAGACCTATCTTTGATGTATGGCTGTAATGCGCGTCTGTGTGGCTGTAGCAGACCTATCTTTGATGTATGGCTGTAATGCGCGTCTGTGTGGCTGTAGCAGACCTATCTTTGATGTATGGCTGTAATGCGCGTCTGTGTGGCTGTAGCAGACCTATCTTTGATGTATGGCTGTAATGCGCGTCTGTGTGGCTGTAGCAGACCTATCTTTGATGTATGGCTGTAATGCGCGTCTGTGTGGCTGTAGCAGACCTATCTTTGATGTATGGCTGTAATGCGCGTCTGTGTGGCTGTAGCAGACCTATCTTTGATCTATGGCTGTAATGCGCGTCTGTGTGGCTGTAGCAGACCTATCTTTGATGTATGGCTGTAATGCGCGTCTGTGTGGCTGTAGCAGACCTATCTTTGATGTATGGCTGTAATGCGCGTCTGTGTGGCTGTAGCAGACCTATCTTTGATGTATGGCTGTAATGCGCGTCTGTGTGGCTGTAGCAGACCTATCTTTGATGTATGGCTGTAATGCGCGTCTGTGTGGCTGTAGCAGACCTATCTTTGATGTATGGCTGTAATGCGCGTCTGTGTGGCTGTAGCAGACCTATCTTTGATGTATGGCTGTAATGCGCGTCTGTGTGGCTGTAGCAGACCTATCTTTGATGTATGGCTGTAATGCGCGTCTGTGTGGCTGTAGCAGACCTATCTTTGATGTATGGCTGTAATGCGCGTCTGTGTGGCTGTAGCAGACCTATCTTTGATGTATGGCTGTAATGCGCGTCTGTGTGGCTGTAGCAGACCTATCTTTGATGTATGGCTGTAATGCGCGTCTGTGTGGCTGTAGCAGACCTATCTTTGATGTATGGCTGTAATGCGCGTCTGTGTGGCTGTAGCAGACCTATCTTTGATGTATGGCTGTAATGCGCGTCTGTGTGGCTGTAGCAGACCTATCTTTGATGTATGGCTGTAATGCGCGTCTGTGTGGCTGTAGCAGACCTATCTTTGATGTATGGCTGTAATGCGCGTCTGTGTGGCTGTAGCAGACCTATATTTGATGTATGGCTGTAATGCGCGTCTGTGTGGCTGTAGCAGACCTATCTTTGATGGCTGTAATGCGCATTAGGCTAAAAATGGGATAAAATAATACAAATACAAATACAATTTGATAGACATAGAAAATATGAGTTATATTTGTGCTCAGCTTTTTCTCACCATTATCAAATTTTGTAATAGAAATCAGAAATACTTCAGGAAAACAGATATACCTCCGTTCGTAATGTCTTTGCCGCAAACAGCCGGGTAAGCATTAAATCTGAGCCCGTTCCCAGTACGTACAGCACCCACGTGGACACCGTACACCACACAGAGCCTGGACTGGCACCAGCACGGGACTGGTGACTGGACGGGGACGCGGTACTGCAATACACGCTCACTTACCGCCGCGAAGTCCTTGAGTGACATGGCCTCGGCGTCCATCTTGGTGAGCTCCTGATACCGCGCCTCGCTGATGTTGAGGTGTAGTAGGCAGCGTTTGACCTGGTCGGGCGTCACCTGCAGTCTGCTGTTGTCCTCCTCCAGCTGCCGCTGCCGGCTGAGCAGCTGGTCCAGCTGCTGGCGTAGGGAGGCCACCTCCGCCTCATACTGACCCAGCTGGCCCGTCTGCCTGCCCGACCGGACACCGTCACACATGCTGTGACGTCTCGACGTCACGTACGTACCACAGCATTCAGCCGAGACAAATCCCAACACAGACAGGTGGGCAACTTTTCAATTTACGAACGTAATCTGTTGCCTTTTCAAGAACTCGCATTATGCATAAAGCTATTGAATGAAACTTTTGAATATGAAGCTCCTCATTCTGAAGACATCGTTTTCCACCATCCTCTACCATCAATACGTGGGCATGAACTTTATTGTGGCGCGACTCACCTGATCTGAAGCATGTTTCTCTGGTGCTGTGCCTCAGCCAGTTGGTCCTCGAGCTCGTCCACCCGACTCTGTTGCTCTCTACGCTCCACCTGAAATGTACGGCCCCGTTCACGGTGAGTACACCACAGCCGCCACCAGACACCGGCTACCACACCACCTGAAATGTACGGCCCCGTTCACGGTGAGTACACCACAGCCGCCACCAGACACCGGCTACCACACCACCTGAAATGTACGGCCCCGTTCACGGTGAGTACACCGCAGCCGCCACCAGACACCGGCTACTACACCACCTGAAATGTACGGCCCCGTTCACGGTGAGTACACCACAGCCGCCACCAGACACCGGCTACCACACCACCTGAAATGTACGGCCCCGTTCACGGTGAGTACACCACAGCCGCCACCAGACACCGGCTACCACACCACCTGAAATGTACGGCCCCGTTCACGGTGAGTACACCGCAGCCGCCACCAGACACCGGCTACCACACCACCTGAAATGTACGGCCCCGTTCACGGTGAGTACACCGCAGCCACCACCAGACACCGGCTACCACACCACCTGAAATGTACGGCCCCGTTCACGGTGAGTACACCACAGCCGCCACCAGACACCGGCTACCACACCACCTGAAATGTACGGCGCCGTTACCGGTGAGTACACCGCAGCCGCCACCAGACACCGGCTACCACACCACCTGAAATGTACGGCCCCGTTCACGGTGAGTACACCGCAGCCGCCACCAGACACCGGCTACCACACCACCTGAAATGTACGGCCCCGTTCACGGTGAGTACACCGCAGCCGCCACCAGACACCGGCTACCACACCACCTGAAATGTACGGCCCCGTTCACGGTGAGTACACCGCAGCCGCCACCAGATACCGGCTACCACACCACCTGAAATGTACGGCCCCGTTCACGGTGAGTACACCGCAGCCGCCACCAGATACCGGCTACCACACCACCTGCGACCCACAACCAAACGTGCCGCCCGCTCTCAGAATACACGATGCCTCGTACACCTAACATCAGCTGACCCTCCACACAACACTGTCGTGGGTCATACGCTACTAGGCGTAGCATCAGCTTCTCCATCGCCAATTTAAGGACAATCCACCTTATATCTAAACATCAGGCATCAGTAGCACTTCAGCACATTGTTATCTGACTGCCATGTCCGTCTACCATCTGGTCGGCTGCCGGCAAAGGGTGTCACGCAGCCTCACCTGTCGCTGGTGGGTGAGCTCGGCCAGCTCCACACGCAGCAGCTGCAGCTCGTGCATCAGACGGGCGCGGTGGGCGTTGGCGGCGGCGGTGGGGGCGGGGGTGGCGCCGGGTGAGCCGCGCTCCTGGCCGCCGCCCTCGGAGGACACGGTCAGGTCGGTGGGCACCGTGGAGTCGTCGGCGGTGCGGTGCGGCGCCGACTCAGACGTGGTGGTGGTAGTGATGCAGCCAGGATCAGACATGGCTGCCCAGCACTGTTAGCGCAGGCCGGACCCAGCACTGTTAGCGCAGGCCGGACCCAGCACTGTTAGCGCAGGCCGGACCCAGCACTGTTAGCGCAGGCCGGACCCAGCACTGTTAGCGCAGGCCGGACCCAGCACTGTTAGCGCAGGCCGGACCCAGCACTGTTAGCGCAGGCCGGACCCAGCACTGTCGGCACCACAGTCGACAGGCGTGAGGCAGACAGCTGTAAGCAGACTGCTGGGCTGACTGCAAGAGATCCATCAAAAGGAAACCAATAACTGAGATAGGTGTGAACTGTAAAGCCCTAGCCTGACATTGTTACCAGCCAAATGTGAGAAGGCTTGCAAAAGCATTGTTATGTGCAATGAATATACCATGTGGATTGTGGAGAACATATCAGCTGCTGTTACAGATGGTGTGTGTAAATATTATATTGTAACAACCAACTTTGTCTGTTAGGTATATGTGTACACATATCCTGTCATATGTCATGGCAATTGGCAGGCTCCCAGACAGCTGCTCTGCTGGCTCTATTTGCAGTACTTGATCAATTGGTGGCATCGCACAGTGGTGAAATACTTTGTAGGTCTGATTTTGTAGGCCCCTCAAAAGTGGTCCAGATCTTACGAAAAACTGCCAGATTGGTATGACACAAGATTCAGTTGAGCACAACCAAAAATAAAATGCATTGGATCTTATGATGATTAATTCCTCCTTTGTGTTGCAGGAGATATCTGCGTTTACACCCCTTAGGTGTATGGAGGACATATTTTCCTGACAGCAATTACCAAAATCCCAAAGGACACATTTTATTGTATATATTATGTATTTACAATATATTGATCACAAATAATATGAATTCAGACTGGTGCAAGCAGTTTGCTTCAACCAGGTCCATGGAGCCGGTTGTGGATGGTAAACATAAAGGACTAAACAAAACTATGAATCAGTTAGGCACCAATCCTGGAATCTGAAAAGAACTGTAAGAAGTTTGGTGTTCTCTTTTGCCAACAAGCATTGAGCCTGAACTGGTGTTTTCTGCCACAGGGTTATTTTTAACTAAACTGCATGCAAAAATAGACAACAAACTGTAACAATTTCTTGTCTGCTAAGAACACATTTCAAGTAGTATCCAGTGAAGACTGTCATTGAATGTGTGGGTAACTACCTGCTGTAGAATTTGTGAATTCACCTATCGCTATGTATAGTAGGTACTCAAAAAATTATTTTTATCACCACATATTTTTACCAATACCCACATGGTAAACATAGCACATGCATGCTGGTGCACAACATATATGCTGGACACATCCCAACACCAGACTTGTCATGCAGACCAGATACTAGCTGGTGCACAACATATATGCTGGACACATCCCAACACCAGACTTGTCATGCAGACCAGATACTAGCTGGTGCACAACATATATGCTGGACACATCCCAACACCAGACTTGTCATGCAGACCAGATACTAGCTGGTGCACAACATATATGCTGGACACATCCCAACACCAGACTTATCATGCAGACCAGATACATGCTGGTGCACAACATATATGCTGGACACATCCCAACACCAGACTTGTCATGCAGACCAGATACATGCTGGTGCACAACATATATGCTGGACACATCCCAACACCAGACTTGTCATGCAGACCAGATACATGCTGGTGCACAACATATATGCTGGACACATCCCAACACCAGACTTGTCATGCAGACCAGATACATGCTGGTGCACAACATATATGCTGGACACATCCCAACACCAGACTTGTCATGCAGACCAGATACATGCTGGTGCACAACATATATGCTGGACACATCCCAACACCAGACTTGTCATGCAGACCAGATACTAGACTTATAATATAATATAGACGATGCTGATGAACTATATTGCCAATATCATGAAAAGTAAAGAGTTAGGACTTAGGACATGTCTGGACATGTCTGTTATTACTCATTGTGGCTTACCCTACATATAATCAGCCTGATGCTGATTTGGGTTTAGGGGCGCCTCCACTGCTTAGGTTATATGGCAACCATACATGGAATAATCAATAGCAGTTCAAAATGTATACACCATACATCTGATCTGAGTGTCTGCCTGTTTGAAGGAGTGAGTACTTGTGCTTGCTCTGACCTCTTCTGGGAACCTATGCCATTTCTAGATATGATAGGTAGTAGAGTAGGCAAGACCACAGTGGATATAAATAGGATAGACCACGATTACCCTGAACACACATCATAACCTCAGTCAGACTAGTCATGCTATCACAATGTAAACAATACTGACACACTAAAGCACCATGCATTGGTATTGTCTACATTCTTGATTCTGATAGCATGAAATGTCTGAGGTTAGTATGTGTCTGAAGATTGGAATTTTACCCCACCTATGTAGGCACTGGAGAACAAAGGTGTTTGTTATTTTAATTTGTCCTTCACTTACAATTGAATGAAATAAAAATCAAAATATTGATCCATGACACAATTTTGAGAATATCTGTAAGTTTAACAAGTGCCTGGTGGCTGGTAACAACAAAGTAACAAGGACCCAAATCATTGCCAAAACTGTTCACAACTATTTATAATTGAAATAGGGTTGAGTGCAATTATTGGTGATATCAAAACACCAGTCTTTTCATGCAAATGTTGGTGTAGATGATAGGTACCAATGCACTAAAGCAATGATACACAGCTAGTAGCATGACAATTTAGTATTTTGATGTGACTGGCAATTGGATAATAGTTCAGTAATTCACCTCCCCAGTTTGGTGTTCTTGAGGTCCCTGATAGAAGAAGAGAGTATTATTATGACAGATAGAAAAGTGCACCAGTAATACAATACCAAAGCTATGACGTCACCAAAAACGATACATAATCAAACCTAACCTAACCTTTACAGCAATTACGGTTGCAGGGACCAACATTTAGACCGCTCTGCTTGCATTCGCTCACTAGTCACTGCACTGCAGAACCTATTGGGGTTGTCGCCCCTCCCTCCCTCGACCCTCCCTCCAGACCTCCAGACCATCTTGTAGACAGTCCACCCACTTTTCTTGTAGACTGTCCTGAGTCCACCCACTTTTCTATCTGTCGTAATAATATTGTCAGCTGACTATTCATCTATTAGGGACCTCAAGAACAACATAAACTGGGGAGGTGAATTACTGAACTATTACCAGCAATTGGACCTTTACCCTAGTCCAGAGTTGGAATGAAAACATTTCCTTCCATCAAACGAGCAACTAGGTAGGAACCTACACCTCACATTGGAAATAATGCTAAATGTATCAGTTAAAACAAAAATCAAAATCACAAATATTGATATTGGTGGTGATGCATTAACATCCTCGATCAAGAAAATTGCCATTGAGCTTCACAAGGCCTATGGGCATATATCTTGAATTGTACCCTGTACCTACATGTAGTCCAGTATGCAAAACGTGGCAAGTTTCGACAAGATCTTGTAGGGGCAGGGTTGGCACCAACCCATCAAAATTGAGGCAGCTTTTGAAAATTTGGGGGCAGGTTTGGAAATTTGGGGGCAGCTTTTAAATTTAGGGGCAGCTTTGGGAATTTTGGCAGCTTTCAACTTTTTTGGGCAGAAGTAACAATTTACCAATTCACAATAGATAAAACGTTTTTGTGATTACGACTGACCTCACCCCCTGTCAACAGCTTTTGGCTGAAAAGTGAATCCATACTAGATAAAATGTGATTGTGAATACCTGACCATACTCCCCCCCCCCCCCCCCCCTCCAACAGTATTTGCTGACTGTGAGGACCAAAATTTCCTCCTCGGGAAAAAGGGGAAATCCTGCCCCAAATGTGGTAGCTTGCTGTCCTATTTGGGACAGGATTTGGGCAGCCCAAAATATCTTGCTGATGTTCCTGCCACGTTTTGCATACTGGCCTGTAGTACCTACCAAGGTCTGTGTAGACATAAAGACATAAAAGAAAAGTGCAACAAAGAGCCTCTTGGGCCCATCCGAGGTTGCACCCCCCCCCCCTCCACCAGTCTCGCCCCTTCAAATCACCTTACTCTACCTGCATAAAAGAAGGCTAATCCCACAAGTATTTATGAACTAATCCCTTCTCTGTAAAGTATTTATCTAATCTAATTTTGAAGGAAGCAAGTGTCACTGCATCAGCGACATCCCCTGGTAGCATATTCCAATGTCCTACAACCCTTCTACTGAAAAATGACTGTCGTAGCCTAGTCCTACTTTGTTTCATAATGAGTTTATGCTGATGACCTCTACCTCGATTTTCCCTATTGAACTCAAACATACCCTTTAAATATCCAGAATGCTGACTATTTACAAATTTGAAGACTTCAATTAGATCTCCTCTTAGCCTTCTATATCTAAGTGAAAACATACCCAATTTCCTTAATCTATCTTCATAAGGTAAACTACCAAGACAATTAATCATTTTTGTTGCCCTTTTTTGAACTCTTTCTAACAACCAGCAATCTTTCTCATATGTTGGAGACCAGGCTTGTACACAATACTCCAAATGTGGTCTAACGTATGCACAATACAGTTTTGTTATTACCTTTTCACTCTTGTAGGAAACATTTCTGTTAATGGCCCCTAGCATTCTAAGTGCCTTTTTCCTAGCTTCTACAACCTGGTCTGACGCTGATAGTCTATTGTTTACCACGACACCTAAATCTCTTTCCTTTTCAATCTGCTCCATTTTCTGCCCACCCATTTCATACCTATGTTTACTGCTAACCCGTCCAGTGTGCATAATCTTACATTTACTCAAATTGAATTTCATCTGCCATGCTTCAGACCACTCAACTAGCTTGTCCAGATCTGATTGAAAAACATCCTGATCATGTTTTCCTCTAATAATCCTGACAACTTTTAGATCGTCTGCAAATTTCAAGACTTTGCTGTCTATACTGTTCTCAATTGCATTCACAAATATTATAAAAAGCAATGGGCCCAGTGTACCTACCTATTGAGCCGTCAAGGGCCGTCGGAGGAGCTGGGGCGAGAGCTCTTGACCGTTTTTTTTTTTCGTTTTTTTTTGCGTGGACCAAGCACCATATCCTCTTGGGACCAAGGCGCTAAACGACTAGAACTCTTACCCTGTTCCCAGGGATATGGGAGCCGGGACGACTTTTCAGAGGCCCGCCAGGGGATTTGAACTATGGAATTTTGGATCAGCTTGTAAGGCCCCTGGCCGTAGGACTTCTTATTAGTAAAGTAATCCAAGGCCCTATAAGATTGAAGTAATCTTGGTAGGACTAGGGAAGGCCGGTGCATCCAATGTTTACATTTTTCTGGTACATCATATTTGAAACACTTGCGTCATTTTCAAAGAGGAAAGATATCCCGCTACGCGTATTTTTGGACAACACTATTACACCGCCATTTGTGCAGCCAAATAGAATCTCAGCAACGGCTGGACCGATTTGCTCGCAATAAGCACAAATCGATTTAGCGCATACAATTTCATCAGCCGCCCTAAAATTGGTGACCTCAGGTTATCGCCGTGATCTTGTAAATCCAAAAAGTCCATATTTGGCATTGCAGCCAAATCGAAATCTCACCAACGGCTGGACCGATTTGCTCGCAACAATCACCGATAGATTCAGCGCATATGATTTCATCAGCCGTTCTGAAATTGGTGACTTCAGGTCATCACTGTGACCTTGTGAATG
Source organism: Chirona hameri (assembly GCA_036785665.1). Taxonomy (NCBI): domain Eukaryota; kingdom Metazoa; phylum Arthropoda; class Thecostraca; order Balanomorpha; family Balanidae; genus Chirona; species Chirona hameri. The sequence goes on along the minus strand of JAXIVJ010007455.1, from coordinate 34,217 downwards.
CACAAACATCATATTTGGCATTGCAGCCAAATGGAATATCAGCAACGGCTGGACCGATTTGTTCGCAACAAGCACCACTCGATTCAGCGCAGCGCAGCCTTTCTGAAAGCGGTGACCTCGGGTCATCACCGTGATCTTCTAAGTTTACAAAACATATACTAATTTACATAATTTATCTGCACTTTGTGCGACAACGGAGTAAAATTGGTTTCACGGCATTACGATCGTCTGCAGTCATCACGTCATCAGACCGAAAAGGTCTGCAGCTGCCGCCGACGCCGGCTCGCCGCTCCTCCCCCGCTGTTCCGACTGCTCCGCCGCCTGCGGTGAGGGGACGCTTCATCGCCTACCCCTCCTGCGGCAGCAACCGATTCTCGACTTCATGCCGCGGGCGAAAACACCAGCCAAAGCAACCCCAGTCACTGCCAGGCGCATACTGCAATTCGACCAGGCGACTTCAGCTCCACCATCTGCAGCTCTGGCCTCCCAAGGCGCCACGTCCAGTGGCTCTCCACCGGACCTGTCACGCGCCTCCCTGGAGGCCATTGCGCAGCGAGTGGCACAGCTGCTACAACCGCCGCCTCGTCAAGAGCCGCTGCCAGAAGAACAGCGACCCTCTCCAGACACTCCGGCTCCTCCTCCAGCGCCGCGGGCCACTGTCATGGCCGCGCCGCTGCTACCGGAAGACTGGATCGACTACATAGAAGAGCAAAGGTTGGTGAACCCCAACTTCTCCCGGCGGGATCAGGAGGAGGCTCGTACCCTCCTACTCGCCTGTCAGCGACCGCCCGTGGACCCCGGCGACCGCCGGTTCCTCCACGACCGTCTGAAGTTGTATCTCGTGGTGCTACACCGCGGGTGGCCAGCCGCTCTCACCGCGCTCCCGGACTGGGAGCTTGCTCAACTAGGAGTGACGTTGCCACCACCTGCCCCTGTGGTGCAGTGGCAACAGCCTTCAGGCTACTCTACCGGCCATGTGGCCGAGGGGCCGTCTCAGCGGTCTCGTAGACGCCCTAAGCAGAAGAAGGCCCCCGCGGGGGGTAAGGATTAATCAAATCCTTCTGGGATGGCGCCTGCGGGGTGTCGAAGACGGCAACGGACCTGCCGGCCCTCTTCACGCCCAACGCTTCTTCAACCAGGCGCCGCCCCAGCAAGTCCGCCTCCAAGGGCCCGCTCTGGCCCTTGTGAGACCTGTACTCTCCCCCGCGGGGATGAGGCGGCAACGGCAGCCCCTCCAGCGCTGCCGGAACTGGACACCAGTGACCTGGCTCTTCACCCGAGGGACCTGGAAGGATCTGCAACTTCAGCCTCCGGCAGCGCAACCACAGACCAGGTATCGTTGGACTCCCTGTCTATGTTTGAGGTGAGGCGCCGCGGGGATGCCCCTGAGCTCCCCTCGTTAGAGTCTTCGCTGTCCGGGGCTCCGGCTTCACCGGACCCCGCCCCCCCCCCCGCGCGCGGTGTGCAGCCCCAGTCCCATCAACTTTGACGAGCTGTTCGCACTGGTAGACTCGCCCCAGCGTAGGATCGGGTCTCCCTGCCCCCAGCCCCCGTGTCAGGAGTCACCGGCTTCTAAACCGGAGGACGAGGCAGGAGAGGACAGCGTTTCCTCCGTCCCTTCCTTCTTCCGAGTTGACGAGCCGAAACGAAGCCCCTCCCCGACACCGAGTGTAGCGGTGCCAACAAATTGGGAGGGGATTCTCGGTGCTCTGTCCCCGGCCGCCCTGGGGTGTATCAATACGCTCGCTAGCGCTTTGATTCGGGCTCCGGCACCCCAGGAGCTAGTTGAAGTTGAGGAGGAACCCCCTGCACCTCCCTCGGGTCCCCCCGAGCAGGAGGCGGAGCCCCCAGATGAGGAACGGCAGGACGACGAAGCCGCAGATTCGGCGATAGAGTTCGTCTCACAGGGTTCAGAGGCTTCTATAACCTCTGAGCACCACCCGGCATTCGAGGACGCCCCGGTTGTAACAGCGCCAGTTACAGACCACCGCGTGCAGAGCATCCTCGGTAAAGGGGCCACGACGTTTATCCCTCCTACCGCACGAGGGCACCAGGCCCACACGCGGGTATCGCGTGTGATGGACGAAACCGTGGAAAACTTGGTTAACAAAGGCTTCATTGAGCCCAGTAAGGTAAAAAGCACGTACCGACTGTTCGTGCTCCCGAAGCGAGATATGCACGTACGAGTATTATACGATCTATCCGATCTTACTCCTGATCTGTCAAAACCGACATGTCATCTGCCCCGTCCAATGGACGTGTTGGCTGACGGATCCGCCCGATTCGCAATCAAAATCGATCTGAAGGATGGTTTCTTCCATGTGCCACTTGACCCCCGCTTAAGGCAGTATATGGGTATCTCCTATCGGCAGGTGCTGCGGGCCATTAAGGAGGCACCCGAGCGATCGGAGTTATTCGCCCAGCGGCTCGCGGGCTATGTTAACTTCGTCCGCCCTGTCGCGAAAATCCCGTTACAAGTCGTGATAGAAATCTTATATCGGAACAAGGACCTTCTGCCCTTGGTGGAAAGTGGGGCCCTCAGCCACCCGTGGACATTCGATAGCACCGACTACCACAGGCGCTTCAGAGAGCATCACCAGTGGATGGCATCTGATGCAACGTGTCAACAGCTGGGACTCGCGGACCCCTCAGGGGAAGTCTCCCTCCCGCTAGACTCCCCCGCTCCGATTTATCTAGCAGAACTGGCAGCTGCTTCCATTGCAACGCTCCTCGTAGCGCCCGCCACGACAATATATGTCGATAATATGGCGGCAATGGTCAACAGGCACAAGGGCCGATGCCCTCCGTCATGGTTGACATACGTGTGTCGTGTTTTCAAGAACAGGGAATGTAGTTATCGATACGTACCGTCTCTGTTGAACCCCGCTGATGCACCTAGTCGGTTCCGGTTGGGGTTCTGAAACATGTACTCATGTGAGCCGAGCTGCGTCTCCCCCCTCAGGGTTTTGGCTCAAAGAAGTTTGTAACTCAGATGTGTTTGGGTTAAGTATTGTTTTGAGTCTCCGTATTGATAACACCTCCGGATTGAGTTTTTGGCGCGAAATGACGTCATGACACGTGACCTATCGGCCAATCAGCGGACAGCGTGGGGAGGACGCGCGGCCGGCGCGGCGGTGGCAGCCTCACTTGGTCTGCAGCTGCCGCCGACGCCGGCTCGCCGCTCCTCCCCCGCTGTTCCGACTCAAAACAATTTCATGTTGCAATAAAGAGAATAAATATAAAAAATTGTTATTTATTCTCTTTATTCCAACATGAAATTGTTTTGAGTCGGAACAGCGGGGGAGGAGCGGCGAGCCGGCGTCGGCGGCAGCTGCAGACCAAGTGAGGCTGCCACCGCCGCGCCGGCCGCGCGTCCTCCCTACGCTGTCCGCTGATTGGCCGATAGGTCACGTGTCATGACGTCATTTCGCGCCAAAAACTCAATCCGGAGGTGTTATCAATACGGAGACTCAAAACAATACTTAACCCAAACACATCTGAGTTACAAACTTCTTTGAGCCAAAACCCTGAGGGGGGAGACGCAGCTCGGCTCACATGAGTACATGTTTCAGAACCCCAACCGGAACCGACTAGGTGCATCAGCGGGGTTCAACAGAGACGGTACGTATCGATAACTACATTCCCTGTTCTTGAAAACACGACACACGTATGTCAACCATGACGGAGGGCATCGGCCCTTGTGCCTGTTGACCATTGCCGCCATATTATCGACATATATTGTCGTGGCGGGCGCTACGAGGAGCGTTGCAATGGAAGCAGCTGCCAGTTCTGCTAGATAAATCGGAGCGGGGGAGTCTAGCGGGAGGGAGACTTCCCCTGAGGGGTCCGCGAGTCCCAGCTGTTGACACGTTGCATCAGATGCCATCCACTGGTGATGCTCTCTGAAGCGCCTGTGGTAGTCGGTGCTATCGAATGTCCACGCGTGGCTGTCCACTTTCCACCAAGGGCAGAAGGTCCTTGTTCCGATATAAGATTTCTATCACGACTTGTAACGGGATTTTCGCGACAGGGCGGACGAAGTTAACATAGCCCGCGAGCCGCTGGGCGAATAACTCCGATCGCTCGGGTGCCTCCTTAATGGCCCGCAGCACCTGCCGCTGCAGGGCGGGTCTTATACTAAGTGACCGGGTGCTTAAGCTCAGGTTGACTCCCAGGTAAGTCAGCTGCTGACACGGCACCAGGGAGGACTTTGGGATATTTACGTTGAGGCCCCACGCCAGAAACAGCGCCGGGATGTGCTGTAGGAGATGTGGCGCGGGGGCGGTAAATAAAAAGTCATCAAGGTAGACTCTTGCGGTGACGTTTGTGGATCTGTCTGTGACTGCTTTCGCCACTGCACACATGACCATCTGCATTATCCCGGGTGCAGTTCCGAGCCCCATCGGGAGCACTTTCCAGCGGTATGTTTTACCTCGATAGGAGATACCCATATACTGCCTTAAGCGGGGGTCAAGTGGCACATGGAAGAAACCATCCTTCAGATCGATTTTGATTGCGAATCGGGCGGATCCGTCAGCCAACACGTCCATTGGACGGGGCAGATGACATGTCGGTTTTGACAGATCAGGAGTAAGATCGGATAGATCGTATAATACTCGTATGCGCATATCTCGCTTCGGGAGCACGAACAGTCGGTACGTGCTTTTTACCTTACTGGGCTCAATGAGGCCTTTGTTAACCAAGTTTTCCACAGTTTCGTCCATCACACGCGATACCCGCGTGTGGGCCTGGTGCCCTCGTGCGGTAGGAGGGATAAACGTGGTGGCCCCTTTACCGAGGATGCTCTGCACGCGGTGGTCTGTAACTGGCGCTGTTACAACCGGGGCGTCCTCGAATGCCGGGTGGTGCTCAGAGGTTATAGAAGCCTCTGAACCCTGTGAGAGGAACTCTATCGCCGAATCTGCGGCTTCGTCGTCCTGCCGTTCCTCATCTGGGGGCTCCGCCTCCTGCTCGGGGGGACCCGAGGGAGGTGCAGGGGGTTCCTCCTCAACTTCAACTAGCTCCTGGGGTGCCGGAGCCCGAATCAAAGCGCTAGCGAGCGTATTGATACACCCCAGGGCGGCCGGGGACAGAGCACCGAGAATCCCCTCCCAATTTGTTGGCACCGCTACACTCGGTGTCGGGGAGGGGCTTCGTTCCGGCTCGTCAACTCGGAAGAAGGAAGGGACGGAGGAAACGCTGTCCTCTCCTGCCTCGTCCTCCGGTTTAGAAGCCGGTGACTCCTGACACGGGGGCTGGGGGCAGGGAGACCCGATCCTACGCTGGGGCGAGTCTACCAGTGCGAATAGCTCGTCAAAGTTGATGGGACTGGGGCTACACACCGCGCGCGCGGGGGGGGGGGGGGGTCCGGTGAAGCCGGAGCCCCGGACAGCGAAGACTCTAACGAGGGGAGCTCAGGGGCATCCCCGCGGCGCCACACCTCAAACATAGACAGGGAGTCCAACGATACCTGGTCTGTGGTTGCGCTGCCGGAGGCTGAAGTTGCAGATCCTTCCAGGTCCCTCAGGTGAAGAGCCAGGTCACTGGTGTCCAGTTCCGGCAGCGCTGGAGGGGCTGCCGTTGCCGCCTCATCCCCGCGGGGGAGAGTACAGGTCTCACAAGGGCCAGAGCGGGCCCTTGGAGGCGGACTTGCTGGGGCGGCGCCTGGTTGAAGAAGCGTTGGGCGTGAAGAGGGCCGGCAGGTCCGTTGCCGTCTTCGACACCCCGCAGGCGCCATCCCAGAAGGATTTGATTAATCCTTACCCCCGCGGGGGCCTTCTTCTGCTTAGGGCGTCTACGAGACCGCTGAGACGGCCCCTCGGTCACATGGCCGGCAGAGTAGCCTGAAGGCTATTGCCACTGTACCACAGGGGCAGGTGGTGGCAACGTCACTCCTAGTTGAGCAAGCTCCCAGTCCGGGAGCGCGGTGAGAGCGGCTGGCCACCCGCGGTGTAGCACCACGAGATACAACTTCAGACGGTCGTGGAGGAACCGGCGGTCGCCGGGGTCCACGGGCGGTCGCTGACAGGCGAGTAGGAGGGTACGAGCCTCCTCCTGATCCCGCCGGGAGAAGTTGGGGTTCACCAACCTTTGCTCTTCTATGTAGTCGATCCAGTCTTCCGGTAGCAGCGGCGCGGCCATGACAGTGGCCCGCGGCGCTGGAGGAGGAGCCGGAGTGTCTGGAGAGGGTCGCTGTTCTTCTGGCAGCGGCTCTTGACGAGGCGGCGGTTGTAGCAGCTGTGCCACTCGCTGCGCAATGGCCTCCAGGGAGGCGCGTGACAGGTCCGGTGGAGAGCCACTGGACGTGGCGCCTTGGGAGGCCAGAGCTGCAGATGGTGGAGCTGAAGTCGCCTGGTCGAATTGCAGTATGCGCCTGGCAGTGACTGGGGTTGCTTGGGCTGGTGTTTTCGCCCGCGGCATGAAGTCGAGAATCGGCTGCTGCCGCAGGAGGGGTAGGCGATGAAGCGTCCCCTCACCGCAGGCGGCGGAGCAGTCGGAACAGCGGGGGAGGAGCGGCGAGCCGGCGTCGGTGGCAGCTGCAGACCGTAATGACGTGAAACAGATGACGGTCTGTTTTCGGTCAGATCGTCGCCCCTCTGGATCCGCCACTGCTGAGGGGGCCCCGGCCGACCTGAGAAACTCTTCTTCAGCCTGAGGGCCCTCTATTGGCGTGAGGGGCCCTCGGTTGGTCTGAGAGGCCTTAGTCGAATTGAGGAGGCTTTCTTTGTCCTTGGATGCCCTAGGTGAGTTTGAGGAGGCCCTTAGTCGGCCACAGGGGCCCCCGACAGTCGGCCGGAGTGCCCTTGATCAGCCTGAGGGGGACCTATGTCGGCCTCAGGGGACCTCTACCAGCTTGAGGGGACCTTGTTCAGTTGAGTTCCGAAGTTGTTTGTTTTGAGTTCTGAAGGAGAACTTGGGTCGGCCTGAGGGAGCCCTCGGTCGACTTGAGGCGACCCCCGTTGGCTTGAGGGACCTTCGGTCAACCTGAGGGGGCCTTCGGTTGGTCTGAATTGACCATATGTCTGTCCGAGGGGCTCCTCTGTCAGCCTGAGGGGGTTCTCAGTCAGCTTGAGGGGTCCTCGGTCGGCTGGATGGACGGCCAGAGGGACCCTCGGTCGAATCGAGGGCCCTCAGCTGTGTGTGAGTATATTGACAGGCTTGACAGGGGCCTTGCCGGACCTAAGCGAGCCCCAGGCTGGTCAGAGTGGGCAATAGGCTAGGCCTGGAAGAACCCTGTGGCGTTCTTTGTCGTTTTGAAAAGGACCTTTACCAGGTCTGAGAGGGCCCATGTCCGTTTGGGGACGCCGTTTCTCAGTTTAAGAGAACCCTAATCGGTCTATAAATGCGTTTGTCTTGCCCAATAGAGGAGTAGTGAGGACCATCCGTGTAGTGATCGTATCTAATGATTACTGTCTCCTGCTGTTCTCAGATGTGCTGGCCTCCAATAAAGACTGAGACTACTCGCTAGCCTTTCGACTTTATTACATTGGCGACGAGGATGACAGCTTCAGCTGTTGACCCAGGCCTCGCGACGGCCGGGAAGCCCTGCCCCCTCGGCAATGACCCAGCTACCTACCTCGACACGTTTGAAGAATGGATAGAGCACACTGCACTGCTCCTGGCATCCATCGGCATCCAAGATGAGGCACGACGCCTCAACCTGTTACTGCTGTGGGGAGGACGTGATCTCCGCCGACTAGCCAAGGCAGCAGGGGTGGACACTGAGGCCACACCACCCACCACCTACAAGACAGCCATCACCCTGATCAGGGCCCACTGTGGCGCCCACGTGAACCTCTCCATGACGATGTTCAGGCTGATGCACGCGCCCCAAGGGGTCAAGACGGTGATGGAATTCCTCAACGAACTAGACACCTTGTCAACATAGTGCCAACTAGACGTACATCCCTACACAAGGGAAAGAGCACAGAAGGACGCGTTTGTCTTTGGGACGTCAGATGACAAACTACGACAGGAGGCACTAGGCAAAGACTTAGACCTCAAGTCTCTGATCAAGACAGCCCTAGGCTATGAACAGTCACGAAAGTCGAGTGGCGCAATCAAGGCCGAAGCTGGCGAGCATGTCAAGAAGCTCTATAGCCAAGAAGATGTGAACGAAATGGTAGCGAGAGTAACGAGAGGCGGTCGCTACAGTTCCTCACCAGGCAGACCCTCAAACCAAGACAAGACGACCTCAGTGGCTCCACGGTCACGATGCAGAAACTGCCCGCCGCACTACCGACCACACCCGCAGGGACGCTGCCCGGCCCGCGGGAAGACCTGCGCCGTGTGTGGGGAGCGCAATCACTTCGTGGGTGCTACAAGCTGTTCGAAGTCCAGCGTTCGATTCACAGCGAATGCTGAAGAGGAATACCAGTATGATGAAGACGGTGTCGGTCGCACCCTGGACGTCAGCCGACTCAGCTCGGCGCATGCCAACCTGGCGTGGGTGAAGATCAATGGCACGGAAGCCTCATTCTACGTCGACTCGGACTGTAGCAAGACGCTGATCCCAGTCACCATGTACCACACGTCTCTGGGCCCACTCCAGCCATCGTCCGTGAAACTGCGCCCGTACGGCACCAAGTCGCTACTGCAAGTCACAGGGGAACTCAGCGCCACCCTGGAGAACCGCAACGGGGCCCGACACCGTACGGTCCTGTACGTTGTGGACAGTCCACAAGCAGAACCGCTCCTGGGAGACGGAGATGCGAAGGCACTGGGCATCCTGAGGATCGACGCCGCCGGATCCCGAGAGGGGCAAGCAGTTCCAGTAGCCGGCATCGTAGACTCGCTCAGATCCTCCGGGATAGCGGTCAAAACCAGCAGGGACGAAGAAACATCCCTCTCAAGAGATAATCAGAGCCAGATCAGCGACATCACCCACAAGCACGCCAAGGCGTTCGAAGGCGTAGGACTCCTAAAAGGCGAGGAAGTGTCTTTCCACGTGGACCTCACGGTACCACCAGTCGCTGCGCCTTACCGCCCAGTCCCACTGGCGTATCAGGAGCGACTGTCGGCACACCTTCAGGAGCTACGAGAAGAAGGGAAGATCAAAGACGTGGGATCCGACGAGGACTGCACCTGGATCTCCAATGTCGTCATCACAGACGAAAAGGAGCCAGGACAAATCAGAATGAACATAGATATGCAGGAACCCAACAAGGCGATCAGACGCAGCCCAAGACACGTGACGATCCAGTACAAGAGATGAGACACATGCTGACAAGAGCCACAGTGCTCTCGGAGCTTGGCATGAGCCACGGCTTTCACCAAATCGCACTGGCGGAAGAGTCCCGAGCCCTGAGCACGTTCCGTACGCACGAAGGTCTACACCGGTTCAAGGTCTTGTTCTTTGGAGCATCACCAGCCTCCGACATCTTCCATGACCGCATCGCCGCAGCACTGACAGGACTGACAGGCTGCGTCTCAATCCACAACATCCTCGTCTGGGGCCTAAATGGACAAGACCACGCCGCCAACCTGGACGCATGCCTCACGCGGCTCGAGGAGCAGGGCCTGACGCTGTGCAAAGAGAAGTGTCACCTCGGGAAGACTTCTGTATCCTGGTTCGGATGGATCTTTTCAGCGTCAGGGATGTCCGCAGACCCACGCAAGATAGAGGTCGTGCGCGCGGCTGGGCGGCCACGGAACAGCGATGACGTCAAAAGCTTCCTGCAAGCGTGCCAGTACAACGCCAAGTTCATGATGGGTCAGATCACGCATACGCCCAGATGACATACCCACTCCGCCTACTCACACGGAAGCACGCACGATTCGTCTGGGGAGAAGACCAAGAACGAGCCTACCAGGGCATCATGACGGCCATGACGAGTGACGACGCCCTCAGGCCCTTCAACCTGAAACTGCCCACAAAGCTCGTCACCGACGCCGGACCAGAGGGTGTCGCCGCCAGCCTGTTCCAAGTCTCCAAGGACGGCACCTGGATCCCTGTAGACCACGCGAGCCGCAGCCTCACACTCTGTGAGCAGAAGTACAGCCAATTCGAGAAAGAGTCTCTGGCACAAGCATGGGGAATGAACATACATCGCCACTACCTACTCGGCATCAAGTTCGAAACGGTCACTGACCACAAGCCACTCCTGAGTGTCTACAACGGCAAAGCAAGAGGCAACGCCAGAGTCGAAAGACACAAGATCAAGACACAAGCCTTCCAGTTCCAGATGATGCACCTACCAGGGAAAGAGAACCCGTGCGACTACGCATCCCGACACCCGAGACCACTGTCGGCGTATCAAGACGATCAACTAACGGACATGGTGATCGAACACGACGACGACGTATTTGTATACACCGTCATCTGTGACGACTTGCCAGACGCTATCACCAAGAGCATGATCCAGAAAGCGACAGCGCAAGATCCCCTGAGCCAGAAGCTCATGAAGGCCATTCAACGAGGTTACATCAGCCAAGATCAAGAACTCCAGCCCTTCCGGAAGCTGTTCCGTGAGCTGGCATACACGCAAGGCGTGCTGATGCGCGGGGACAGGGTGTTCATCCCAGCAGGGGAGACGGAGCCAGGCACCGGCATCCTCCGCACCCGCGCTCTCGAGCTGGCACACGAAGGACACCAAGGAATAGAAAAGACCAACAGTCTCCTACGCTCCAGGGTGTGGCACCCTGGCATGGACGCAGCCGTCCACGAGAAGGTCGGAGCTGTATCGCTTGCCAAGCTTCGGTCTTCAAACCGACCAGGGACCCGTTGAAGCCCAGCAAGATGCCAGAACGGCCTTGGCAGAAAGTCGCCGTTGATTTCTGGGGGCCGCTATCCAGCGGTGAGCACCTACTCGTCGTCATAGATGAGTACAGCAGGTACCCGGAAATCGAAATCGCCAGCACCACCAGCGGCCAGGCAACGATACCACTCCTCGACAAGATCTTCGCCACGCATGGCATCCCAGAGGTCGTGAAGACCGACGGCGGACCGCCATTTAACGGACACGAGTTCACCGCCTACGCCCGCTGGGCCGGCTTCACGCATCACAAAACCACGCCTGATGACCCCGAAGCCAACGGTCTCGTGGAAAACTTTATGAAGACAATCAAGAAAACCTGGCGGTCGGCACGTGTCGAGGGCAAGAACCCCAGACAAGAACTGTACAAGTTACTCCGACAGTACAGGGCGACGCCGCACACATGGGGCAAGAACCCCAGACACACACAGTAGTTCGGCAGGCGAAGCCCCAGCCGAACTACTCTTCAATCGGCTTATCACTACCGATAGGAGGCCAGCACCACCACCGCGTGACGATCAGGACGTCCGCGACGCCGACCACCGAGCCAAACAGGCACAGAAGAAGTACAAGGACGCGTCGTCCAACGTGAAGCCGCACAACATTCAGCCCGGAGACCACGTCTTGCTCCTCGGACAAGGAAGCAAGACATGGCCTCGACACGACCCCAAGCCGTTCAAGGTCACCAACATCCAAGGTACTCGAATCACAGCCACCCGCGACCAGCAGACCGTGACGAGGGACGCCCAGAAGTTCAAGCGCATCAGCATCCAGACGGGCCGGACCAACTACAAGGCTCAGAGGTACCCGCTGAGCCTTCACGGGGACGACGAGCCGTGCCTCGGACCAGACCCACCACACGACCACGCTAACCACGGCTCCAACCACGGCAACAACAACACTAAGCACGCAGGCGCGTCGCCAAGCAGCGCGACTCGCGCCACGACCGCTCACCCCTGCGCGACCCAAGGCGGATCCGGGAAACCACAGGGGCCGCGTTGGTCAACCCGCGCCACCCGGCCGCCGGCACACTTGGCGGACTACGTCGCCCACTGAGCGCGTTGGCGACAGTACCAGCGGCACCCAGCCGCCACGCCGCCACTGCCGAGGAGCTAACCCACCACTACCTGCCGTTTGTCATCCTTATTTTCAGTCTGAGTGTATGTATTTTACTTTCAGCGTATTTTCGGCTGTGCGTGTGTTTTAGCCGATATAAGCACATTTCAGTTATGAGGCTGGCAGAGAGAAGTAGTAGTTATAAATACAGGCGATTCGGCGCGGCGGAGCCACCGCAATTTTGTGTGTTTATTCTGTGTAGACTGCACATTGACATTCCTCGCTCGCACTCGCGGTTGTGTCACCGAGCTGACAGCGGGGGAGAGATGTAGTGATCGTATCTAATGATTAATTGTCTCCTGCTGTTATCAGATGTGCTGGCCTCCAATAAAGACTGAGACTACTCGCTAGCCTTTCGACTTTATTACAATATCCGCCTCTTTGAGAGTATCATCAGTCCAGTACAGGGGGGGGGGGGGGGGGGCGGCGGGGGGCGGCCGCACCCCCTGCTGGCGGATACAGGGGGCGGCGGGGAGAACGGCCGCCGCCCCCGCCCCCCCCCCCCCCCTGGATCCGCCCCTGCATCGGTCGACTTGAGTGGGCCATCGTCCGGTCTGAGATGGCCCTTGCCAGGCGTGGAAAGGCTCTGTCAATCTGTAAAGGTCCTTGCCAGGCCTGAGAGAGGGTCCTATTTCAATCTGAGAGGGCCTTTGTATACCTGAGAGCGACCTAGACGTATCTAAGAGGGCCATTGTCCGGCCTCTGAGGGCCCTGTGCCAGTCTGAGAGGGCTCTCGGTCATTCTGCTGATTGTCATCGGTCGGTGGGAGGCAGGACTATGGAGTCAGACTCGAAATCAGAGTCTACGCTAACATACCAGTAAGGCGCCGTAATGGGGTGTCAGTTGACAAAGATGTAGATGGCGCTGATGTACAATGTGACCCAAGCGGCGATCACCGCCATTAGCGACAATGCATTAACCCTCGCCCTACGGGAACTTTTTCACCTCCGCCCTATGGGGAGGGGGCCTGACAGGCCCCCTGTTAACTTCCAAACCAAGCAACTTAGAGCAATGCGGTAAGATCCAGCATGTTGCCTGTCATGAGAGAAATCTAACAGTATGCGATTTTTAGGTTTCAGGTCAACGGGTGACCTTCCAGGTCAAGTGAATGACCTCAGATTTACCACGTCCAGAACTACAATTTTGCTCTTCAGAAAATCTCAAAATTAGAAATTGATAAATGTAAATAAAAAGGCATGTTCCCAGACCAGTTTGGGCTCAGAAATACAAAAAGGTAATTATTTTTTCGTATCTTGTCAAAAAAAGGTAAAAAAAGAGTTATTCTTAAAGATGACGTCATCAGTTTCTTACACTTAGGGAGCCATAAGTGAGTCCCAGACTGGTTATTGATTCACCTTTTTTGGAAGGATTCAATCACGATTCATTTTGGAGTATAAATGATTCAGTCACCGTTTGATTCATGGGTATCCATTTTGATGACTAAAAAAAAAACTGAAACTAAAAAAAAAATGAAAATCCGAGATTGCCATTTTAAAGAGAATGCCGTTTTGTATCTTTGGTGAATTGCGTTTGCAATTTGCATTAAAACTCTGTTTTCTACGATTTTTCCAATATTTCTCATTTTTTTACCAACATGACGTCATCAAAACATGATTATCTCCCAAACTACTTAACTAATTTCAATTATATTCTTACAGCATACGTATAATTGCTGTAAACTCGGCTACCAAAAATTTCAGCAAGATGCACTGCATCTGTAAAAAGTTATTCAAGAAAAACCTCAGGGGGGGGGGGGGGGGCTGTCCGACCCCCGTAGGGCGAGGGTTAAAGGAAATAGTTCACCTTCGGGAAATTTTCAGAACACGATTTTATTATTTTTTTTAATACAGTTTCTTTTTTTATTTTCAAAAATGGTCCTACATCGCGCCAATTCAGGACAGAAGATCGTAAATTATTAATGTTATGGTGTGCGTTATTGGTCTGCGCATGCTCCATGGCAGTGCTGGCACTTTCAGACGGTACGGTACATCATATATGCGCCGTATTCCTTCGCCAAAAAGTCAAATATCTTCGGCTGGGGAGTCTTTTCAGCCAATACAAGTTACAGATAAGGATTTCTCAACACGGGCTACAAAACTGCTATTTCAGTTCAAAACCCATATTGAAGGTGAACTATTTCCTTTAAGTCACTGTTTGAGGATGGCTCTAAAAATAGTTACGATGAAAAATGCTAAAGGGCCAAGTATCATGTGGTTCGCTGAAGCTATATAATAACATACATTTTCCATTCTGCCTCTTGCTGCTTTCAAACCATTTGCACTGTTAACGGTTGTTTGTTAAACGGAGTGTGCCTACTGCCTACTCACATCGCTTATGTGGGGTTATTGACACTGGTCTAACTAGAACATAATTTTCTGAATTGAACCATGACTTAATTTCTCCAGATTCACCCTAGTTGCTGAGATATTCCAAAGACTACAGAAACGTGATGGAATCACAAAATTATCGGGTAGACTCCAGAAGGCTTACCACCACTAGAAGCATTGCTAATATCGAAATATGGATCCAAATTTGCTAGCATATCGTTAGCGCCGGCCAATAGCAATTCGACAACACAGCTCGTGCGCACTGATAGCAGCAGCCGAACAGTACCGTCTGTCCCCTACTCGCAATGCTTGATAGACATTTTGACGCCATTTTTCGACGAAGATATCAATTTAGAGCTTCGAAACTTGCACATACACGTACACATACAAGTTCACAGTGGCAAGAACATGCTGTGCAAAACTTGTCTCTCTATTGTCTCTTACTTGTCTATCTCTAAAATTTCGCGCATGATGTGACCGTAATTTTATTGTCTTAGGTGCGCTGTTTTACACCACATCTTTTTTTCCTCTGTTTATAGCGGCGATCGTTTTGTCGATATCGAAACAAAAAATAAGAAAATAAAAATATAAGTGAAAATTCAACTGAAAGCGCTCCAGTTGTGAATTTTATAGTATCCAACAATCAAACCAATAGCTTCTTACCATAAGAATAATATTTCCCCCCCCCCTCGGGGTCGGCGATCATACCGAATTGTAGGCCGCTGTATCGCGCACATAACCCGCGAGTATCAAGTCTATGTCACCAACCGTGTGACCTGAGGAGGAGAAGAAAACAATTATGGCGCCCACTTTTTAGCACTTCGCAAGTGCCACGTGCCATCGATTGACACATCTTGACACATTGACACACATAGCACCATCATCTGTGCACCGTTTTGCCGCATCGGTGCCGCATCGGTGTGCCGTGCGGCACAGTATCCTGCTCTGCGGCACAGTATCCACGGCCGGCCGGCACCAGCTGACAGCGGAGGCCCGCTCCTTCAAAATGGTAATTTGGTTTTACCCCCTGGGGGGTTTATTTCGCCTCCCTCATGATCGGCGGTCATTAAAGGAAATAGTTCACCTTGTAAATTTTTTACCCAACACGATTTGATTATATTTTTTAATACAATTTCTTTTTATATTGTCAAAAATGGCCTTATATCGCGCCGATTAAGGACAGAAGGCCGTACATTTGTATTGTTTATCAAAACTATATGCATACTCTCTGAGTCAGAGTCCTGACGTCACGCGGTATAGCCTCTGCCCGGTCTAGAACCAGTACAACATTCTTTCGCCAGCACCGCATTCCTTCGCCAACAACTCAAATATATTCGGCTGGAGAGTCTTTTCAGTCAAGAAAACTTGCAGATAGGGGTTTCCCAACACGGGCTACAAAACTGCTATCTCAGTTTAAAACTAATGTTGAAGGTGAACTATTTCCTTTAATGTATTTTGGGCCGCTGTATCGCGCACGTGACCTGCGAGTAGCAAGTCTGTGTCACCAACCGTGTGACCTGAGGAGGCGAAAAATGCAAAAATATTGGCGCCCACTTTTTGGCACTTGGCACGTGCCACGTGCCATCGATTGACCCGAAAATGGTACCATCATCTGTCCGCAGTATTGCCTCATCGAAGGGTGCCCCCCCCCCCCCGTCGAAATTGGCCCAGCTCTTTGGGCTCCACGTGGCAATATGCTCCGTTGGATAGAAACACACACACACACACACACACACACACACACACACACACACACACACACACACACACACACACACACACACACACACACACACACACACACACACACACACGCACACACAAACAAGCTCCTCCCACTTTCTGAGCGACGGCCCGGTGGAAATCTTCGAACTCTGAAAAACATGGAAGCATGTTTTTCATCGTTCTACGATTTTGAACTAGAGGCCGGCAATGCGATCGGGGCATTGCCTTGGGGTCAAAATCGTACGATAATTCCGTAGTTTGGTCCAAGCCGGCGAGGCAACCGCTGACTGGCCGTTGCGGTGACCTCAGACTGTGACGTCACCACAAGCCGCCACTGGGTGGCGTGCCTCAGTTCTGTGCGGCACAGTATCCTCCGGTGTAGCACAGTATCCACGGCCGGCCGGCACCAGCTGACGGCGGAGGCCCGCTCCTTCAAAATGGTAATTTGGTTTTACCCGCCTGGAGGGTTTATTTTGCCCCCCCCCCTCAGGATCGGCAGCCATAACTAGATTTTGGGCCGCTGTATCGCGCACGTGACCTGCGAGTATCAAGTTTATGTCACCAACCGTGTGACCTGAGGAGGCAAAAAATAAAAATAAAATGTTTGCGCCAACTTTTTGGCACTTTGCACGTGCCACATGTCATCGGTTGACCCGAAAATGGTACCATTATCTGTGCGTCGTTTTGCCGCATCGTACGGTGCCACCCGCGTCGAAATCAGCCCAGGCGTTTGGGCTCCACTTGCCAATATGCTCCGGTGGACAGACACACACACACAACAAACAAGCTCCTCCCACTTTCCGAGCGACGGCCCAGTGGAAATTTTCGAACTCTGAAAAACATGTTAACATGTTTTTAATCTTTCTACGATTTTGAACTAGAGGCCGGCAACGCTTGATCGCATTGCCTTGGGGTCAAAACCGTACCATCAAATTTGGTCAATTTGTTAAATATGTTCATCTGTTCGATCTGTTCAATCTGTTCAATCTGTTCAATCGGTTCACTCTGTGCAATCTGTTCACTCTGTTCAAATCTGCTCAATCGGTTTAATCGGTGCAATCGGTTTAATCGGTGCAATCCATTAAACTACCTTCAAGTTGGTTTTTAACCAACTTGTGGGAGGAGCTTTTTTGTGTGTGTCTGTCCAACGGAGCATATTGGCACGTGGAGCCCAAACGACCTGGCCGATTTCGACGCAGATAGCACTGTTCGATGCGGCAAGACGGGGCACATATGATGGTGCCGTTTTCCGGTCAATCGATGGCACGTGGCACTTGCGAAGTGCTAAAAAGTGGGCGCAATCCTTTTTTTCTTCTTCTCCTCAGGTCACACGGTTGGTGACATAGACTTGATACTCGCAGGTCATGTGTGCGATACAGCGGACTAAAATCCGGTGTGGTCGCCGACCCCGAGGAGAGCAAAATACCCCCCCCCCGTGGTAAAACCAAATTACGATTTTGAAGGAGCGGGCCACCGCTGCCAGCTAGTGCCGGCCGGCCGTGGATACTGTGCCGCATAGCACTGCGGCACGCCGCCCAGTGGCGGCTTGTGGTGACGTCACAGTTTGAGGTCACCGCAACGGCCCATCAGCGGCGGCCTGGCCGGCTGGGGCCATATTACGGAATTATCGTACGATTTTGACCCCTAGGCAATGGCCAGATCGCATTGCCGGCCTCTAGTTAAGTTACCTTGAGACAGGCTGTAGGTCGGCGGGGCGGAATGTCGCGAGCAGACAGCGCCGAATTCGCCGGAGCCAGGACGATATTCCGCGGTGTCGCCGCGATTTTCCGAGGCGGAATTTCGCAGTGATATCGGCCACCAAATGCGCTGTTTGCGGCCGCCTTTACTCTGACTACCTGGAGTGTGCCTACTGTTTTGTAATGGCAAAAATATTATCCTTACGGTAAGAAGCTATTGGTTTGATTGTTGGATACTATAAAATTCACAACTGGAGCGCTTCCAGTTGAATTTTCACTTATATTCTTTTTTCTTATTTTTTGTTTCGATATCGTCAAAACGATCGCCACTATAAACAGAGGAAAACAAGATGTGGTGTAAAACAGCGCACCTAAGACAATAAAATTACGGTCACATCATGCGCGAAATTTTAGAGATAGACAAGTAAGAGACAATAGAGAGACAAGTTTTGCACAGCATGTTCTTGCCACTGTGAACTTGTATGTGTACGTGTATGTGCAAGTTTAGAAGCTCTAAATTGATATCTTCGTCGAAAAATTGCGTCAAAATGTCTATCAAGCATTGCGAGTAGGGGAAAGACGGTACTGTTCGGCTGCTGCTATCAGCGCGCACGAGCTGTGTTGTCGAATTGCTATTGGCCGGCGCTAACGATATGCTAGCAAATTTGGATCCATATTTAGATATTAGCAATGCTTCTAGTGATGGTAAGCCTTCTGGAGTCTACCCGATAATTTTGTGATTCCATCACGTTTCTGTTGTCTTTGGGAATATCTCAGCAACTAGGGTGAATCTGGAGAAATTAAGTCATGGTTCAATTCAGAAAATTATGTTCTATCTAGACCAGTGTCAATCACCCCAAATAAGCGATGTGAGTAGGCAGTAGGCACACTCCATTTAACAAACAACCGGTAACAGTGCAAATGGTTTGAAAGCAGTAAGAGGCAGAACGACTTTTCCGCGCATAAATGGTTCCTGTGCATCTGGAGGAGCCTGTGGGGAGATTGCTTTGGGAGATGGTCCTGGCCTGGTCCCCACGATTACCTCTTTGGTCTAACAAGTTGGCACTGGCGGATCCAGCCTCTCTCCGTGTGTGTGTGTGTGTGTGTGTGTGTGTGTGTGTGTGTGTGTGTGTGTGTGTGTGTGTGTGTGTGTGTGTGTGTGTGTGTGTGTGTGTGTGTGTGTGTGTGTGTGTGTGTGTGTGTGTGTGTGTGTGTGTGTGTGTGTGTGTGTGTGTGTGTGTGTGTGTGTGTGTGTGTGTGTGTGTGTGTGTGTGTGTGTGTGTGTGTGTGTGTGTGTGTGTGTGTGTGTGTGTGTGTGTGTGTGTGTGTGTGTGTGTGTGTGTGTGTGTGTGTGTGTGTGTGTGTGTGTGTGTGTGTGTGTATGTGTGTGTGTGTGTGTGCGGGGGGGGGATCTTTTTGTGGCAAAAAGGTATCCCATTTTGTTTTTCTCCGCGGATTTGGGCCGGTCGCCTTATTTTGTTATTCGAGGTTAAGCAATTCACTTTTCAAATTCACAAAAATGTATTTTGTGGATTTTGCCGAAAAAACAGTATTTTTTCGTATTTTTTGGGGTCAGAAACACAAAATTTTGAAAATCCGAGATGGCCATTTTGAAGAGAATGCCGTTTCCTTTCTTTTGACGTTTTATTTGCAATTTGCTTCAAAACTCTATTTTCTACGTTTCTTCAAACATTTATCGTTTTTCCACCCAAAATTGCATGACATGGTGTCATTAAAACGTCATTATTTACCAAAATGCTGCATGAATTTAATTAGAATTGGGTGAGAAGACGTATAATTAATGCACCATAAGTTACTGAAAGTTTGACGTTTATATCTATCATAGTTTTTAAGTTATTGATAAAATCGGGAGGGAAGCAGATTCTGCCCCCACCCCAGCGGGCGCGGGTTAAGTGTCACCGGGGCTGCTTGAATTACATCAGAACTCAGGTGCGCTGTTTTGTCTATTATTGAAAGAAAGGGATACATACCAACTTCAAATTCAATCACTCGAGAGAAGAAAACAAAATCCGTTTTCATGAAGTTTTCTCCTAAAATCATTGTTTCACGTTCAGTGCAGGGAACGCGCGGGGGGGGGGGGACATCTTGTATTGAATGCCCGTCTCAGATTCTTGTGGAGATAGGGATGGACATTCGCCCTGATGTGCCCCCTGGATCCGCCAGTGCCAGAAATTACCGCCAAGGAGAGCCTCTGCCAGACACTTACCTAATGGAATTCATTTTCCCATTTTCCAAATTTGTATAAGCAATTGCGAAAGTTGTGTTATGCCGCGAAGCGGCGTGACATTTTCCGGTTTTTGACTGTGGATAGCTGGATTTTGACTCCTGCAAAGACAATTTGTACGATTTTACGATAAATTGGGAACGCGCAGGGGGGATACTTGTTTTGAATGCTCCCATATTCCTGCGGGCGGGGGTGGGGGGAATTTTCCCTGATGATCCCCCCCCCCCCTTACCCACCCTGGATCCGCCAGTGCATGTTGAGCACCGCTGGAGCAGCTTTTCGATTCCGATGTCCGCATCTTTGCGGTCGCATCGCCTTTTTAGGAACTCGGCAGACTAGCTAAACATGTAGCACGCTTGAAAGTTAACATTTTATGAAGGGAATGGGCCCTGGAGCCAGCAATTAGGTACCGACTACCGACAACGAGAGCCTCTGCCAGACATTTAACCCTCGCCCTACTACGGAGGGGCGGGGGGCTGACAGCCCCTCCCTGAGGTTTTTCTTGAATAACTGTTTACACATGCGGCGCATCTTGCTGAAATTTTCGGTAGCTGAGTTTACAACAATTATACGCATGATGTAAAAATATGATTGAAATTAATTAAGCAGTTTGGGATATAATCATGTTTTGATGACGTCATGTTGGTAGAAAAACGATAAATATTTGAAAAATAGTAGACAACAGAGTTTTAAAGGAAATTGCAAACACAATTCACCAAAGATGCAAAATAACATTCCCTTTAAAATGGCAATCTCGGATTTGCAAGATTTTGGGTTTTTGTTCCCTAAAATAAAAAAACTTATTTTTTGGAAAACTCCCCACAAAATATTTTGTTTTAAGATGTTAAAAAACTGGAATATATGAGAGAGCAATAAGTATAGACAATATTCATACCAAATATCAAAGCAATATCTTCATTTTTGACTGAGTGATGGCTCCCTAAGTGTAAGAAACTCATAAAGTCATTTTTTAATAACTTTTTTGACTTTTTTGACAAGATACGAACAAATAAATACATTTTCTGTATTTCTGAGTCAAAACTGGTCCAGGAACATGCCTTTTTATTTACATTTATCAATTTCTAATTTTGTGATTTTTTTTCAGAGCAAAATCGCTGTTCTGGACGTGGTAAATCCGAAGTCATTCACTTGGCCTGGAAGGTCATCCGTTGACCTTAAACCTAAAAATCGCATACGGTTAGATTCCTCTTATGACAGGCAACATGCTGGTTCTTACTGCATTGCTCTAAGTTGCTTGGTTTGGAAGTTAACAGGGGGGCCTGTCAGCTCCCCCGTAGGGCGAAGGTGAAAAAAGCTCCCGTAGGGCGAGGGTTAATGCAATTCATTTTCCTATTTTACAAATTTGTATAAGCAATGGCGAAACTTGTGTCATTCTGCGAAGTGGTGCGAAATTTTCCAGTTTTTGTATTGTGGATATAGCTGGATTATGACTGCTGCAAAGGCAATTTTTACGATTACGATGCATCGAGCAAAGGGGGGCCAAAAGATACGTTGGCCCCCCTTTGAATGCCTAAGGGAGGGGGCATGGCCCCCGTACCCCCCCCCCTCCAGCCTCTCAGCCGCCAGTTTCCAACAAGTCAGGGTCCAGGGATGGGTTGCCTCTGCACGTGCGCACGTGCTCACCATTTTTTTTGTATCTCAGAAACTACTTGCCCGATCGAGTTGAAATTCACCATACATTTCGATCGCGCTCGCTCGTTCATCGCCAATGGGGTATGTCAGAAAATTTTCGCCTCCAGGGGTGCTGGGCAGCAATGTGACCCAAGCGGCGATTGCCGCCATTGGCGACAATGTATTGACCCGCGAGTTACTGGGGTATATTTCATAACGCAACTTACTGGGGGGGGGGGGCTATTCCCCCCTCGGATCTCCGGAACTACTGGACCGAATGTAAAAATGCAAACGGCATTCGATAGCCCTGGGAAATTTATCGAGGGAAACGTAATATTGTTGATCTCGGAGTCACCGTTGACGTCACAGGTCAGGTCAAGTACAAAATGTTTGACCGTGTCAAAAGGTCTCGATGGATGGAATTGTCGCGCAAAATTGCGATATTAAACGCAAAAGCCGTCGATAAATCGGTATGATTCGTGTGTCTGACACTTATAAGTACCTTTCTAACCTGTTTATGATCTTGGATCAGGTCAAGGTCATCCGAGGTCACGAGGTCAAACTGCAGATTACGGTCATTAGGCGTTGTAACACATGTTTATGGGTTTGTTTTTCGTCTAGAACGCGAAAAATGACCTTAGAACATTGTGTGTTCAGAATAAATGGAAGTAAAAAGCAAAAACGAAGATGCGTTTTTAATGCATAGTAATGCTGTGAGAGGTGAGAGGTTGTCATTTAAAGGTCATAACTCAGTCATTTTTAAAGATATGGACTTCAAATTTGGTACACATATTCACCGAACACGTCTCGATCACATATATTCCGGTTGTGTGATGATTCTGATTTTTTCTTATTTATTTTGTTTAAAAAATGTATTTGGATTTCTCAAAATTTTGAATTAAAAAAACTATAAAATCCGAGATAGCAGTTTGATAGCCCAGTCTATTGTCAGTAATTTGATTTAAGACAATTTAGTTTATCTTGAACATCGTACCTTTGACAGCGTTTTCCGCAAATCATTATTTTGCAACAAAAGCCGTAGAACATGACGTCACTCTGACGTCATTTCCGGTTGACCTATCATCACCTCATATTTTTCCTTTTGCCAACTTGTGTCGAATTGAGGTGAGAGAAGGTACGGCAAGTTTGGTGAGGATACCTGTGTTCGTTTAGGAGTTATTGCAAAATAACGGGAGGGTTAGGGGGGGGGGCAACAAATTGTCGCCCCCAGTAAGTCGCGGGTTAAGTCACTGTTTGAAGGTGGCTCTAAAAATAGTTACGATCGAAAGTGCTAAAGGCTCACGTCTCATGTGGTTCGCTGAAGCTTTCTGAGTTGAATTCTGCCATTTTTTTGATGATATCAATAATTGGGGTTGCACAAAATCGCGGAAGTCAACCATGCGTGGCGAACCGCCATAAGGGCGAGCGGCCCATCCAGCCTCAGCGGACAATCAACCATATCGACTCGCCGCGGCAGCCGTCGTCGGGGCTGCTGGCTGCGGCTCCTGGGCGGGCAATCTTTTTATCCACCGTGACTTCGGGCCAAACAACAACAGAATATTGGTGGCAAAGAACAATGGTTGTACATTTGATTGTGTACGTTATCGGTACCGCGGCATCGGTATCGGTATCAGGCTCGGCCGGCCGGCTGGCCGGCGGGCCAGCCGGCCCGAACGGTCGGCGTGCGTGCGCCCGTGAGCATACTGTGCCGCATGTGTTGGCGTCTGGACGGGGAAGGCGGCCCCGCGCCATTCCAGAATAAACTGGCACACGAGACACGTCTGTGTTCCTTGACACTGGCGACGAGGACGACCCGCATGGTGAAGATGGATTATGGACAGTAACTGGTGCTGCTGGCAACGCTGCATTAAGTCTACAAGATGGGTGAGATCGAGCCATTTAATCCCGATTTGGATTCGTGGTCTGAATGGGAGGAACGTTTTGTGTTTCTTTTGGAAGGTAAGCAGATCACTGATGATGCTGTCAAGAGAGCTCGATTACTCACCGCCTGTGGGAAGATTACTCACCGACTGTGGGACGATTACTCACCGACTGTGGGAAGATTACTCACCGGCTGTGGGAAGATTACTCACCGACTGTGGGAAGATTACTCACCGCCTGTGGGAAGATTACTCACCGACTGTGGGAAGATTACTCACCGACTGTGGGAAGATTACTCACCGCCTGTGGGAAGATTACTCACCGACTGTGGGAAGATTACTCACCGACTGTGGGAAGATTACTCACCGCCTGTGGGAAGATTACTCACCGACTGTGGGAAGATTACTCACCGCCTGTGGGAAGATTACTCACCGGCTGTGGGAAGATTACTCACCGACTGTGGGAAGATTACTCACCGCCTGTGGGAAGATTACTCACCGCCTGTGGGAAGATTACTCACCGACTGTGGGAAGATTACTCACCGGCTGTGGGAAGATTACTCACCGACTGTGGGAAGATTACTCACCGCCTGTGGGAAGATTACTCACCGCCTGTGGGAAGATTACTCACCGACTGTGGGAAGATTACTCACCGCCTGTGGGAAGATTACTCACCGCCTGTGGGAAGATTACTCACCGACTGTGGGAAGATTACTCACCGACTGTGGGAAGATTACTCACCGACTGTGGGAAGATTACTCACCGCCTGTGGGAAGATTACTCACCGACTGTGGGAAGATTACTCACCGCCTGTGGGAAGATTACTCACCGACTGTGGGAAGATTACTCACCGACTGTGGGAAGATTACTCACCGACTGTGGGAAGATTACTCACCGACTGTGGGAAGATTACTCACCGCCTGTGGGAAGATTACTCACCGCCTGTGGGAAGATTACTCACCGACTGTGGGAAGATTACTCACCGCCTGTGGGAAGATTACTCACCGACTGTGGGAAGATTACTCACCGACTGTGGGAAGATTACTCACCGCCTGTGGGAAGATTACTCACCGCCTGTGGGAAGATTACTCACCGACTGTGGGAAGATTACTCACCGACTGTGGGAAGATTACTCACCGACTGTGGGAAGAATGCGTATTCGTTGTTCAGAAGCTTGGTAGCGCCTGTCAAGTTAAATGAAGTGTCGTTTTCTGAGCTGTTGGAAGTGATGAGAGCTCATAAAGATCCAAAGCCGTCAAAGATTGTGAGCCGATTCCGATTCAGCCAATGTCATCGTGGCCCGTCTCAAACCGTTGCAGATTTCCTCGCAGAGCTACGTACAGCAGCACAGCACTGTGAGTTCGGGACAACTATGGAGGATCAGCTCATGGAGCAGCTGGTGTGCGGCATCGCTGACGAGCGCATCCAGCGGCACCTCCTGTAGCTGAGACGCAGCTGGACTTGGCGAAGGCTCTACAAGTCAGCCGGTCTCTCGAAATGTCGACCAAGGACGCGCAAGTCATCGCAGGTCAGAGTGGGACGTCGGGTCATGTTGCTGTTCATGCTGCAGTCACAGTACACGCTGGCGCTGCGATCGTGCCAATCACAGTCCAGAGATCTGCAGGTTCGAAATCTGAAGTGTCGAAACTGCGGACAGTTTGGACACATCCAGAGGACATGCAGACGTCGACAGGGACAACCAGCGACAGCGGGCATGCAGTCGGGGAGGCGGCGCCGACAGCAGGCGAACAACGTCGCCAGCTCTGCCTCAGAGAACGAAGAATACATGTGAGAACTGGGTCGACACAGAGGCATCAATCGGTCAGATCCGCCGAGATCCGGACACCGAGACTGCTGACGTCAGAGAGGTGGGTGGTTCGCCTCCATTCACATGCACTGTTAATTTTCAGCACTCTGCTGTCACGATGGAGATTGATACCGGCTCGAGGTACACACTCATTGGAGAGGATACCTATCATTGACCACACGGCCTAGACTGAGGGAGTGTAGGGTCAAACTGAGGGTGTATACACGGCAGCCCATTCCGGTGCTGGGCGAGTTTCGTACGTCTGTCAAGCACAACAACATGATCTTCCCCAATCTTAAAGTGATTGTCGTACAAGGTCCAGCCTTTTGGGAAGAGACTGGCTGGAGAGCATCAGGATCAACTGTTGCGAGGTCAAATCTGTCCAGTCTTCGCCTGCTGACCAGCTGAAGGCGAAATATCCCCGCGTGTTCGAGCCAGGGCTCGGTAAGCTGAAGGGTGTGGAGGTGAGGTTGGAAGTGGACCGCTCTGTACCCCCCAAAGTCTTTCAGGCCCAGATCACTGCCGTACGTCTACAGGGAGAAAGTGGGTAAGCAACAGGAGCAGGACGTCAAAGCCGGCATACTGGTGCCGGTGCAGAACAGCCAGTGGGCAGCGCCTCTGGTTCCAGTACTGAAAAAGTCTGGTGAGATTAGAGTGTGCGCTAATTTCAAGTTAACTGCAAACAGAGCTGTTAAACTGGACCAGTATCCACTTCCACTTGTGGAAGACATTTTTGCTCAGTTGGCTGGAGGGGTGATTTTTTTTTCTCGAAGATCGATCTTGCTCAGGCATATAACCAAATCACCATTCACAAGGAGTCCAGGGATGTACATACCATCAGTACGGCAAAAGGACCCATGTCGTATGCTCGTCTGCCGTTCGGAATTTCCGCAGGACCAGGGATATTTCAACGAGAAATCGAGAAAGTGCTGAGCGGCATGCCATCGGTCGCCGTTTACCTGGACGACATCTTGGTGAGCAGCGGGTCTGAACAAGAGCACTTGAAGACGCTGGACGAGGTACTGCGCCGCTTGCAAGAAACAGGACTGAAGGTACTGTAACGATGCTTACATTTTTTTGGTTGGACTACAGCTAAATTTTCCGCCGCTCACCACCTGAACCCGGGCGGTGGTGATACAAATACCGTCAGCCATGTTTCGAGAAGAAACAAATTCATTAGCCGACCAGCCTTGCCATCCAAGACGTGTAAACACCGCCAGCAGGTCAGCGACACCCGACCCTCCCACCCCTCCTCCCCATACCACTTGCCGACAAGGACGCGTGCCGTCCCCCAGACGCACCTGTATATACACACCCCTCCCCCCGTTCGAAGGGGGCCTTAGCAGAGTGAGAGACAGAGGAGCCGGCTGGCAGCCGCTGTCGGCCACCAGCCCTGTCACCCGACAGCCGCCTGTCACCTGCCCCCTGCCATCCGCCGGCACGTCGTCCACCGGAGTCGCGTAAACAAAAACAAAAACGCCGGCGGGCCCTTTCTCCCACCTCCCCCTCCCCTCCCCCAATGCTCCTGCCCGGCCTGACATATACAGAGTCACCTCCCAGATCACCAGGTGGCCAGATGAGCCGCCAGCGCCCATCAACAGAGGACCGAGCCGGAAATCTGCCGCGGTGCGCGCAACAACAAACAAACCAGAGCAGCTGGACAACCAGAGTCACCTCCAGACGCCGGACACCTGCCAGGCCGTCATCTGTCGGATGTATAAACACAGCCAAGGGGTCGGAGTGAGCCTCCCTCTCTACCCCACTTCCGACTAGGCAGATCACCAGGTGGCCAGATGAGCCGCCAGCGCCCATCAACAGAGGACCGAGCCGGAAATCTGCCGCGGGGCGCGCAACAACAAACAAACCAGATCAGCTGGACAACCAGAGTCACCTCCAGACGCCGGACACCTGCCAGGCCGTCATCTGTCGGATGTATAAACATAGCCAAGGGGTCGGAGTGAGCCTCCCTCTCTACTCCACTTCCGACTAGGCAGATGCCAAATACCCGGCGGTCAAGCGGGGCAGGACATCTGTCCGCGACGCGAGGAGGGAGCGTCGCCAGACCGGCCCCTGGCCACTAACAAGATGCGAAAACGCAAAATCCCGGCCTGCCGATCGGCTGATAAACAAACCACCGAGGCCATATCAACACCTAAGGAGGCTGGCCGGATGACAGCGGCAGATGGACGCAAGATGACTCGAGGACCCAGCCGGCAGCCACAAGACCGCCATACAACTCGGGGCCACCCATGAAGTTGGAGGGCGGCCGGGTAGACGGAAATAACTGCGATATATAACGGGCAGAGGTGGTTAGAGAAAGAACAGTGAGACCGGGAGGAGAAATTGGGACGGTCGACCGGGTGGAGAACCGGGGAGAGTCGCACCGGCAGGAGAACCTGGGACGGTCGCACCAGCGGGGAGATAAGCGCCGGAGGGCCTGGCCAGCAGTCGTGATGGGACGGAGTCAATACGCGCCGGACAAGTCGTGCAGGGCCCATTGAGATCAACAGTGCAGTGATGTCAGCCCTTTGAGACTGATGAAGCGGCCCGGTGATTGACTGAGTGCTGAGACGGACGCCGCGGACCGGATGTCGGGGAGCCGTCGATCAACGCATCTGCCCGGGCTTCACCTGTCATAGTAAGGCCGCTGCTCATTCCCCCGCCCACACAATATCCAAATATCCACGGTATGTCACCCTGCGTCGTACTTAACGATCCTATGTTCAGACAGGCGATCTGGGGCGGTAGGGATCTCGGGCTGGGAGGGACGGGGCAGCCGGCCACCCAGGATATAATGACCCAGGGAAGGGATCTTTACCATGAGGAGGGGAGGGGTGAAGTGTGGATTTTGAGGCTGGGCGGGGACGGGAGTGTTATGGACTAGTTGATGGTGTGACGGACCAGCAGAGGAGAGCGGGGAAAATATGTGTCACGGGAGGGATGTAAATAAACCACGTGACGTAGCTATTAATATGACATGTAACTGTACAGGTGGGGGGGGGGGGGGGGCGTAATAAAGATGAAGGATTTCAGAGACGGATTGTGTCATTGACCTGAACGGAGTGATGATCGATGAGCCACAAGGCGTGATGGGGTCGGAACAGGTTTGGCGTGCCCGAGGAGCCTATTCCGTTTTACGTAAATTGACGCCGTCTCATTTTCAATAGGGGACGGGCCATGGGTAGCTATGAATGTATAGGAAGGCTCGGCAAACTCTCGCGCCAAGGACGTGTCATTATTAGTCTTCTTAACGCTGTGGTTATATAAGACATTGGATAAATTTTATTTGAGGACTTTTATTGGACGACTGTACAATACTGTGTGCGAAATGCCTTTCAGTTCGTATGTTTCAAAATACGAAAGATGATCCCCAGGGTAAGATATGCAGAACGCTCTTCATTTCGTTGGTGGATAGCTGTCAACCGAATATCTCTTCTGAACTCATAAATATTCGTCCGTATGCACTGAAAATTAAGTCAAAGTTTTAGGTAAATCTTGGTTTTAATTATTTTCGTTGAATGTATATGAACCGATTGGCAAGCTCATTGTCAGTCGACACGTTTGATTTGAGAGTAGCTGCTAGCAAGCTATCGGCAAGTTCAAAGTTTACTGTATATGATGCTTCTACATAAACATATTTAAATCATAAACTTAACTGCAACACAACGTTTGTAAGGAGATATCTCATTTATCCAATTATACGCCTGAATAAATTGTTCACGGGCGATGTATTGGCACCGGTTCCGCGAAGCAGTATCATGTCATTAAAGGATGACAGGGCTATGACATCACAGCGATGGCCGCTGTATGACGCGGCCGGGCTCAGTGACGGATCCGCCGCGAAGGCGGCGGCGAAAGGGTCTGGCGGCTAATTGACACCAGCTGGTTTAGCGCGGCGGACGGAGGGGAAGGGAGCCGGCTCGGGCGCATACACACTGTGAGACAGACGATGAAGTTTAGGTATGTTTCGAAGAGTTAAAGTTATAGATGTTTTCAGTTACCGGGAATTATACACGGAATTGTTGAAAATGGATATAGATATGACGGACCAGCCAATGGCCCTAACATGAGTTTACCTGGGATAACACTAGCGACGTACACACACACACACACACACACACACACACACACACACACACACACACACACACACACACACACACACACACACACACACACACACACACACAAGCACACATACACACACACACACACACACACATACACACACACACACACACACACACACACACACATACACACACACACACACACACACACACACACACACACATACACACACACACACACACACACACACACACACACACACACACACACACACACACACGCACGCACGCACGCACGCACGCACGCACGCTCGCACGCACGCACGCACGCAGGCACGCGGGCACGCACGCACGCACACACGCACGCGCTCACGCGCTCACGCGCTCACGCGCTCACGCTCACGCTCACGCTCACGCTCACGCTCACGCTCACGCTCACGCTCACGCTCACGCTCACGCTCACGTTCACGCACACACACATACACGCACACACACACACACACACACACACACATACACACACACACACACACACACACACACACACACACACACACACACACACACACACACACACACACGTACATCGGACAGGTATGCGTATACACACCGGCGGGCACAAGTACGTCTATGCACGCATGAAGGCGTATGTCGCCCTCCCGTTCATGCATACACAAATACACTCGCATACGTATATACTCACGCGTATACATGCAGGTGGGCGTGGGATTTCCAAAGTCGAAACCCGCTCACGTCGAATACACGAGGGAGATCGGAGAATCAAGGAATAACCAGCTTCGATGAGGACGATTTAATCCTAGCCTGGAAACGAGGTTGGTATGTGCTACGCCCCTGTGTGTATTTGGACTCTGCTGATAACGGTTGGTTCGCTGACGGGTTTGGGTAATCATCTAACGAGGGAGGTATGCGGGATATTAATGTCGAGCGCCCAGGAGGGACAAAGTAAGTTGTTTTGATAGTGGAATCGCTCCCGAGCCATGACGTTTAACCAGGAAATAACGCCGTAAGACGCCAGATGCTGTGGTGGCCAGTGGGGCTAGCGAGCGGATGAGTCGGGCAATGCATTGCCGCTGAGGTGCGTTGAGCGAGGGATTGTGCCGCTGGAGGGAGGTGGTTTGGGCGATGGGTTGGACCGCTGGAGTGGAGATCGGTGGTTGAGATGTGAGAAGCTGGTGATGAGGGTGAGGGGTGCCGCCCGAGAGGAGAAGATCTATGTCCATCGAGGTGGACCTGTGATGTACGCCGAACGATCAGGCCGGCCATGGCGCTTTGTATCGCAACGTGCAGCTCTTGTTCTCCCGACTTTCGGATGAAAATATAGGTTATATCCATCGCGAAGTTACCCAGGGGTGCCGGCCAACCGGGTAGCGCTAACTCTAACGAGATCGCGACGTGCGGAGATGTTAGGATCAGTGGCGGCGCGGTGAGGGGTGATTGCCTCCGTGCGACTGAATAAGTCCATCGCGCTTGACCGGGCGATTGCAATAAGACGACACGCGCAAGCGGCCGCAATTTAGCCAAGTATCTCTGAGCCGCGCGACCTCGGAGTTTTATTAGGCTGTGGGACAGGTTGAGAGGTGATTAGTGGGGCCAGGAAGGGCTGAGAGCGGGTGAGCTGAGCGAAGTTAAGTCCATAGAGGAGAGCTTGCGAGGTATGCCGGCTAACAGATCTTATGTTGTTTGTGCCGCAATATGCCACACTTGTCTTCCCGACCCTCGGATAAAATTTGTAGGTATTATGTCTATCATGGAATTCCCCAGGTCGTACCGGGCGACCGAGGAATGATGTCGCGGAAGGCACCATGACGTGCGGAAGGGTTAGGATCAGTGGCGACGTGGTGAGGGGTAAAGGCCGCCGCGTGACTGAACAGGTCCATCGCGCGGGCCAGGTGATTGCAATAAGTCAGCAAGCGAATGCAGCTGCAACTTAGCCAAGTAGCTCTGAGCAGTGCGACCGCGGAATTTTAATATGTTGTGGAAACGGGTTAAGAAGAAGCGATTAAGCGGCGCAGTAAGACGAGATGTTCTGGGGTGAGAGGGCGGAGCCGCGGACCATGGATGGGTAAGCGGCGGCCGAAACTAATCACATGGCGGGACGGCAATGGAGGAAATTATCGGGAGGATTAGAGGAAAAAGCGGGGAACCACACCCGGTCAAGGTCTCTCACCCGTAATTGATAGCACCACTGGAGGGCAGTAGACGGAAGAGGGAGATACCGGGGCGTCAACCCGTGCATTTGTATTAGTGTTTGAAAGGAGGATAAATGGCAGCGAGAATCAATGACTGTATGCCAGAATAATCGATTAAGTTAAGGACCAGTGTGAGAATTGACGCTCAGCGATTAATTATAGGTGAGGAGCCTGTTAAGGTCGGGGAGATAGTGGTGGGATTGTATTTGTTGGGGTTGGGACCAGGATGATTTGGGGGGCGGATTATGGGAGCCGATATGGGGAAGGGATGCCGCGACGGATCATCTGTCGGGACATACTCCGGTAGGCTCTGTCGTGGGAGACCCTGTCCTAATTTCCACCAATTACCGAACTCCACATACCATCTTGACATACCTTATATCCGAGCAGTGAAAGGCCTATATGTTGACTGACGAATGGCCAGCCTCATCAAAAATATTATGTACGAGTCCGGGCAGCGCAATTGCAACTGTTCGAAATTCATGTACATTCGCGGGTATTCTGGAAAACCACAAGAGATAGCGGATCGTCGCTGCCGTAAATCGATCCGGGAGGTCAAGAAATGCAAATTTGGCAATTTGGCAATTTTGCATGCAAATTTTCGAAATGTTGCAAATTGTTGCAAAATGTTGCAATATGCTCTAAATATTGCAAATGAAGTCCTAGAGCGCTGATTCTAACGTCATTGCAATCAGCGGCCCAAACGAGTCAAGAAGATAATTTTTACAGAAAAGGAAAATTTTGATTGATTTTTTTTGTTTTTTTTAGGATGCAATGTTGCAAAGCCCGATTGCACGCTACAGTACGAACATCCAAATATCGGTTCATGATGCAGCAAGTGGAGTACTTAGGACATTTGATTGACAAAAATGGTATTCGACCTACACAAGCCAAAGTGAGCGCCATCAAAAATGCACCATCACCGAAAAACGCCAAAGAGTTGTTGAGCTTTTTCGGTATGTTAACATACTACTCGAAGTACTTGCCCTTCCGTGCAGACAAGTTGGCCCCGCTGTATGAGCTTCTTCAGAAGGGCTCCAGGTGGCGCTGGGATAGTGAGCAGCAGAGGAGCTTCGAGTGGGCGCAGAACGCACTGACGTAAGACTCCTTCCTGGCTCACTACAGAAGTGGACACTAGCTCGTCTTGGTCTGTGACGCATCTCCCGTGGGCATTGGAGCCGTGCTGGCGCAGCGAGAGGCGGATGGATCGGAGAGGCCCTTGGGGTACGTATCTCGCAGCTTGACGCAGCCCGAGCGTATATATGCCCAGATTGACAGAGAGGCGCTCTCTATTGTGTTTGGCGTGTGCAAGTTACACAAATATCTGCTGGGGAATCACTTTAAGCTGGTCACAGATCACAAGCCGTTAGTGAGACTGTTCGGTGAGCACCAGGACCTGCCAACGATGACGTCATCGATGATCCGGCGCTGGGCGTTAAAGCTGTCAACATACAGCTACAGCATTGAGCACAGAGGCACTGAACATATGGGTAATGCTGACGCCGTGTCTCGTATTCCGTGGCCGTGCACCGAATCGTCTGAACCTGAAGAGCTTGTCCTGCTGGTTGACAGTCATGTTCTCGATGCGAAGAAATAGCATGTCTCACTTCTAGGGACCCGACACTGGGCAAGGTCGTGCGCATGGTGCAGTATGAATGGTGTGAATGAATGTGAATGTGAATGAATGGTGTGAGAGAGATGATCTGACGAAGCCATTTGTTGACCGGAAGTTGGAACTGTCTGTCACCGCAGGTGTCCTCATGTGGGGCCACCGTATCATTGTTCCTCAGATGGCGCGGCTCGAGGTGCTGACGGAGCTGCACGCGGCTCACCCAGAATGAGACGCATGAAGGAGCTGGCGAGAGGCTACGTCTGGTGGCTGGGGATCGACGCAGACATCGAGAGCGTCGTCAGGAGGTGTCAGCCATGTCAGGAGAGCCGGCCTGCCCCCGACCGCGCACCGCTCAGCATGTGGCCCTAGCCCGATCGCCCATGGTCCAGGCCCCAGGGTTCATATAGACTTCGCTGAACCGGTAAGAGGGACGTTTCGTGCTTGTTGTAGTTGATGCGCACTTCAAAATGGGTGGAAGCCGAAGTGTGTGCCAGTGTCGGCTCAAGAACCTCCATCATACATCTGAGGAAGATGTTCTCCCGCTGGGGTCTGCCTGACATGTTGGTGTCTGATAATGCTACCGCTTTTACTTCGGAAGATTTCCAAGATTTTTTTGCGTGAAAACGGGATCGAGCACAGAACCATAGCACCGAGGCACAGTCAGGGGAACGGTCTGGCTGAGAGGATGGTGCGGGAGGTGAAGCGGGCACTGCAGCGCTGTAGTGGAGGTCAGTGGGATTTGTGTCTCGCGAACTGGCTGGTCCAGCAGCGTATCGTCCCTCACTCAACGACTGGTGTTCCTCCCGCAGAGCTGATGCTGGGTCGCAGACTGCCACCAAACTGGATCTGCTGCGGCCAAACATCAGAGCAACGGTCGCAAGACGGCAAGGACTCAGAAAGAAAACCATGACGGTAAGAGAGAACTTCGGACATTTGAGATTGATGGCGAAGTTTACGCCCAAAACTTTGTCCTGGGGATCCAATGGGTACCAGGCACAATATGCGCTATTGATGGCCCAGTGTCCTATGTGGTACGACTATAAGACGGAAGGATCTGGAGACGTCACATTGACCAGCTTCGCGTGAGAGGACACGAATCAATGAATAATGACCTCCCGACCCATCAACTGAAAACCTCATTC
>JAXIVJ010007454.1:57500-60747 GCA_036785665.1 Chirona hameri | reverse complement strand
CGCCAGTCCTGTCTGACCAGGCCGGCCCCCTGCACGGCCAGGCTCTGATTTGCCGCCGTAATTGAGTTCTTACGCGTCGGCCGTCGCGGCGGGCGGCTGAGCTGTTTTTGCGACCGGAGCTGCTGACGGGTCTGATTTTTGGAGCTGGGCGGCGCATCATTAATGCTACGACTACGAACGGTCAGCGGCGGCGGCGCCGAGCCGAGCCGAGCCGAGCCGGCACTCCGTATGACGCTCACACCCCGGGGCTTATAGAGACAGGTTAAAACGGTCGGGCTTATACAGACAGGTTAAAACGGGCGCCAATCTCACGGTGCCGACATGCCGGGTTGGCGGGAGGCAGCAATGGTCTGTATAGGCTAGCGTTAGACCATCAGGGTGTATACCATCACAGGGTAGAGTCGGGAAAGATGAACTAGCTCACGTTGTGGACACTCGTCTTTCACGGCTCAGTGCACGATGTCACCTAGTCGAGGCATCGGACCTGCACGAGTGCAGGTGGAACGGGCTGCCCGCGCGGTCACTGCCGGGCCAGCCTGGGGTCACCGCTGGGTCACCGCTGGGTCACCGCTGGGTCAGCCGCCATCTGCTGGGTGTTGTTTGGCGGACGGAGACCGTCTCGTGGCATTGTCCTGCACCAAAGTACGGCGCGCGACACGGCGGCCTGCGTTGGGCTGCATTATTATTGCAGGTGTTTACGCCGGCCGCAGTCGTTGTATTCGCCTTCCGGGAGCCGCCGACGGGCCCGACTCCGGCATATTCCCGCCGCCTCTATTTGGTATTCTAAATATGTAATTTGCTGCGCCGAGAATAGAGTACTCTTTATTTTCCGAGCGGCGCGACATCGCACGTGGCCATTGGAAGAAACGGACCGTTCTGCTGTGTTGGTTGCTCTGCCAAAATAACTGCATTAAGTTGGTGGTCGCCGGCTGCCAAGAGCGGGTTGGACGGCGGGAGATGGCAGCCACATAAGCACATCATCGCTTTCTCGGTTACCTTGAATTTATTTTCAGCGTTTCTTTAGACGGCGGTCGAGCGCCCGTGAAACATGGGCTGTACAAACCCTAATGCCTGTTTTTAAATGAGCTGGCTACTCTTTTAACGTTTGTTTATTCATCCTCATTGTGGTGGACGGCGGGTGCCAATGACGTGATGTCTGTCGCCTAATCTGCCTTTTGTGGATTATGAATGTCTGTGTTGGTGCGGGCTGTTCATCAAGAATCGTATGAAATATGCTTATTCAGGCAGCTATTCATCCATACTGACCACAACTGGCCATCATTAGCAATTCGACGGAGTTCGTGGCTTTCAAGTCACTAAAAGGCTAGACTCGCACCGCTTGAATGCTGAATGGTTTGGCAGAGGCTGCTTACGGAGCCTGCCTGCCTGCCTGCCTGCCTGCCTGCCTGCCTGCCTGCCTGCCTGCCTGCCTGCCTGCCTGCCTGCCTGCCTGCCTGCCTGCCTGCCTGCCTGCCTGCCTGCCTGCCTGCCTGCCTGCCTGCCTGCCTGCCTGCCTGCCTGCCTGCCTGCCTGCCTGCCTGCCTGCCTGCCTGCCTGCCGCCTGCCCGCCTGCCTGCCTGTCTGTCTGTCTGTCTGTCTGTCTGTCTGTCTGTCTGTCTGTCTGCCTGTCTGCCTGTCTGCATGTCTGTCTGTCTGTCTGTCTGTCTGTCTGTCTGTCTGTATGTCTGTCTGTATGTCTGTCTGTCTGTCTGTATGTATGTCTGTATGTCTGTCTGTCTGTCTGTCTGTCTGTCTGTCTGTCTGTATGTCTGTCTGTCTGTCTGTCTGTCTGTATGTCTGTCTGTCTGTCTGTCTGTCTGTCTGTCTGTCTGTCTGTTTGTCTGCCTGTCTGCCTGTCTGCCTGTCTGCATGTCTGCCTGTCTGCCTGTCTACCTGTCTGCCTTTCTGCATGTATGTCTGTCTGTGTCTGTCTGTGTCTGTCTGTGTCTGTCTGTGTCTGTCTGTGTCTGTCTGTGTCTGTCTGTGTCTGTCTGTGTCTGTCTGTCTGTCTGTCTGTGTCTGTCTGTGTCTGTCTGTGTCTGTCTGTGTCTGTCTGTGTCTGTCTGTGTCTGTCTGTGTCTGTCTGTGTCTGTCTGTGTCTATCTGTGTCTGTATGTGTCTGTCTGTGTCTGTCTGTGTATGTCTGTGTATGTCTGTGTCTGTCTGTGTCTGTCTGTGTCTGTCTGTGTCTGTCTGTGTCTGTCTGTGTCTGTCTGTGTCTGTCTGTGTCTGTCTGTCTGTCTGTGTATGTCTGTGTATGTCTGTGTCTGTCTGTCTGTGTCTGTCTGTGTATGTCTGTGTCTGTCTGTGTCTGTCTGTGTCTGTATGTGTCTGTCTGTGTCTGTCTGTGTCTGTCTGTGTCTGTCTGTGTCTGTCTGTGTCTGTCTGTGTCTGTTTGTGTCTGTATGTGTCTGTCTGTGTCTGTCTGTGTCTGTCTGTGTCTGTCTGTCTGCCGGTCAGTATCTCATTAGACGCAGTGGCGGATCCAGAACATTTTCAAGGGGGTCATCAATTGCAGTGGTGCCCCTACCTATACCCAAATCTGAAAACTCAACGGATTTGGTCCACTACATTTTGAGGGTGTCCCTATTTCAGCTCTTTTTACCGAGCGGGCGCGAAGCGCCCGTCGGGTTGACCCCGGCCCGACCCGGCCCGACCCGGCGATACTGACGCTTTTCTGAAGCTAATAACTTTGCAACCACTGCTCCGATTGAGATCGGGTTTTTCACCATTGGATAGGACCATCAAATCAATTCTGATTTCGTTATGGTGCGTTCTGATAGGGGTGGTACCACAGCGCGTGGCACCTGCAGACGTCGAAATGAACCAAAATAATTATTGATCAAAAATGGCTTGCTTTATCTAAGCATTCGTTTTGTATACGCCTGAAGCATGCAGCACCCAGGACGTACTCCCTTTTGGCGGATTCGAGAAAGGAGATCATGCACAATTTAATAAAACTTATTTTTTATGTTGGCATGCATGGAGGCCTGGCATTGTTTTATGGGGGACTAATAGGACTGGGGACTAATAGGACTAAAAGGACTATGTGTTACTACCACGTGTGCTCCCGTACCGTTTCATATTTCAAACCTGTTTTACCTCTACCAGTGCGCGCCCGCTCGGTCATCGCCCAAAAAGGCGTTTAACTGGTTTTAAATTGACAAAACGTTGGCTGTTGCAATATCAGTCGTACCCTTTATATCATTTGAAGTGCCGCGAATGGTGCTAAAATATATAATTTGTA
>JAXIVJ010007454.1:12500-52500 GCA_036785665.1 Chirona hameri | reverse complement strand
CAGCAGCTCGAGATGGCTGTGTGGAGTGCAGTACGCCCTCAGCAGCTCGAGATGCGCTGTGTGGAGTGCAGTACGCCCTCAGCAGCTCGAGATGGCTGTGTGGAGTGCAGTACGCGGACGCCGCAGGCTTGTTAAACGGCGCAGGACCCGAATAGCATAACCAGTAACCACCGTCAGAAATCGAGAACAAGTTCAATGCGATTCGACTGGTCACAATGTTACCATGTCCCAACGTTGTGCCGTTCATGCAAGCTTGTTCCTTGATATTGCTCCTTGCCAACGTATTTTGGTAGATATGATATTGCACTTTTGGCAGTTCGATCAAACTTTTGACCACAAAGTTGTATTCGGGAGAACTTCAGCCAGGAGTATATTCCTCTGAAACGTTAGCTCTCACTTCTAAAGCCTGGCGACCATTTATCTCGGGTTTGATCGGGCTTGGCGCGATAACTGGTTCATTGCCTGTACAAAGTAATTACGCGTTACAGAGTGGAAAGTTCATGCTTAGGTCATTTCCGGGTGATTCACTTCCGGAAATTTCGGGTAAATGTCGGACAGGTCACTTCAGGATAGGGAGGACTGCAACGCCGCCCCAACGCACACAACGCACATCGCGTAGATGTGTTGTAATGTCAAGCAGCTAAGACCAATTTGTTTTGCCAACACTTGTCTGCTGAATGAGTTTTTTTCTTGTTGAAGGAAAATGCGCCATGCTGTCGGATATAACAATGAAAATAATGTTTTATGCAGCGTGGGTGCGGGCAAAGCCCAGCAAGATATTATTTTCCAGATGTGTAGCTGATCCGCCGGTTGGGAAACGTCCGCTCGAATGCATCAATCAGCTACAAGGAACGTGATCACTTATTGTGTTCTGCTTTCAGGAGCTGAAAGTGAACTGGGCGACTACACCCGGGGCGCAATCCAAGGTCGACACAAGCAGTAAGTACCGATTGCGCCCCTTGTCCAAAGACGAATCCTTTCTAAATAACCTGTGGTAAGACAGCAAGTCTAGGTCGCCCTCGGGAATAATGGAATAATGTGTGTAAAGCAGGAACTAGTATTTTATATCGTATGTTAAAATGCGCAGAATCTCTTACGTAGCATACAATGAGCATATGATTTGCGGCATTCTGGTAGCGTCCTATTTAAGCGATAACCCGTCTGCTTCTGAGCTGTCAGCGGTACTTGACGGTGGCAGGATATATATATATATATATATATATATATATATATATATATATATATATATATATATTGTTGTGGATTTTATCGATATACCATTAAGCTAAGCATGCCCCGAAGCACGGAACGGTCCGCCGTACCTGCAGAGATCCGCCCAACAGTCCATCGTGCAGTCCATCGGATCAGGATAGTATCGCAGTCCTGTAACTTAGTCGACCAACGCGGAACGATTTAAAATTAATAATGTCGTCTTGGTAAGGCTACTGCGGAGGAAACTTCACGCACCTATGATCACTCTATGAGGCTTGTTTAACCCTTCAAATAGTTAACTCTTGGAAAGCACTAACTATGACTGCGATGAGTAACATGCCTTAACACGCGCAGTGGAGAGGGGTATGCCACTAACACGCAGTGGAGGGGAGGGGGGGGGGGGCACTTTAGTGCCCCCTTAAGATCTCCGAAAGTATGAAAGCTAGAACGATCAAGCTTACAGGGTAGGTAGGTCCTATGATGATCTACATTTTAAAAACAAAAAGCGTGACCTTCGGTCAACATCTTCAATCTCAAACGAGGTCACGAAGGTCAAATCTGGCCAATGTCACAATTTTGGGAATTTGACCTCTGTGACGTCACAGGTCACCAGCAATGTGTCCAAAGTTGTTTCCGGGAATGAACATTGACATTGTCTACCGAATGGCGTTTGAATCATCCCGATCCGACTGTTGGTTCCGAAGAAATAGCTTTGCCGACCTCGATTCTGGCCGCCATCTTGGAATGCAAATTCATATAACTCAAAACATTATCGACCGATTTTGATTTTTTGTCAAACGATCCGCTATTGAGTTGGCGTTAATGTCGCGTAAAAAAAACACCGCCCTGCTCTGCTTCATTTTCGAACTATTCACGAAAAACATGTGTGGGGGGGGGGCACAAAAGTGCCCCCCCCCCCTGTCCACTGCGCGAGTTAATTGCGTTCGTTGCACATAGTTGCCAAAAGAAGGCAATATGCCTAATTCCTGGTGTACTCACACGGGTAGAATATGATGGGTTGATAATCTTGTAAAAGTCACCAAAATATGTCACTTAATATTTTTCTTAGATACTTTGAAACCGAAAACATTCAGCCGGATTCCTTCTAAATTGTCGTGCTTCTTAACTTGAATCATCCGTTTCTTGTGAAATTGTAAGTATCTAGAAGCAAATATTGAAGATGGTTGCCTTGGCTC
Organism: Chirona hameri; assembly: GCA_036785665.1. Taxonomy (NCBI): domain Eukaryota; kingdom Metazoa; phylum Arthropoda; class Thecostraca; order Balanomorpha; family Balanidae; genus Chirona; species Chirona hameri. The sequence continues at coordinate 50,092 of JAXIVJ010007454.1, read as the reverse complement.
TAGGTGACTACCACTGATAAACGAAGCTACTAATTCAGCCGTTGTCTCTTGAGTTTATGATTCCGACCTTTGTCAAATTTATCATATCCAGGATCTGATTAATGAATCTTAGACTCATTCGATCGTTTATGCCACGTTGAAGGCAAATGCTGTTTCTTAAAGAAAGTAATAGTATGTTTCCGTTGCCACATCAGCTACCAACTGGTGCCGCATCATGTGGCGCCCATCACACACACACACACCCGCCCAGTCCATGTGATAATCACACCCGCCCAGTCCATGTGATAATCACACCCGCCCAGTCCATGTGATAATCACACCCGCCCAGTCCATGTGATAATCACACCCGCCCAGTCCATGTGATAATCACACCCGCCCAGTCCATGTGATAATCACACCCGCCCAGTCCATGTGATAATCACACCCGCCCAGTCCATGTGATAATCACACCCGCCCAGTCCATGTGATAATCACACCCGCCCAGTCCATGTGATAATCACACCCGCCCAGTCCATGTGATAATCACACCCGCCCAGTCCATGTGATAATGGACGTCTCAGGACAGCGGTGGCCGCCGCCGGCTCAGAGGTACTCACCTCACAGCCGACACAGGCAGTACTCACACTCAGTACAGTACACACACTCAGTACATACTCAGTCCACCCGGCCAGTATGGCAATCAGTCGGTGACGCGCGCAGCCCTCTCCTCAAATGAAGGCCGAGTTAGTGCCGGACGGCACCGCACACTCGGGCCGCACCTCGGGGGGCCGTTCAACGGATTATTCTCTGGAATATATGATGTGTTGCTGATAGCAAAGTTGGCGTTATTCAACAGACGAAAAATGTGAGGAAAAATGGTAAAACTCATGTTGTTCTCGGAATGCACTTATAAATGCAGGGTTTTAATTACCCCATGTTATCCCATGGCTTCGTATATTTAAATCCCGCTTTTTAATTTCGCTTCACTTTCAAACAAGAAAAGTACGAGAAGGTAAACTTAAATCCGGAATACAAATCAAAACTCAAGTATGCCCAAACTTTCTCTCTCACTGCTCACAAGTACTTTGAAATTTCACTTTATAATTTAACAACCGTTTCATATTAGATGCCAATCCATGTTCATTTGAGCTCCGGATTCATAAGCTTTCCAATCATGTTTTATTGGCCGGTGTCTGTTCATTGTAAAACAAGGCACACGTTTGTTGTAATATATTTTACCATCAAAAGGATAAATAAGCTAAACCGTCCACTATACGCCGCCGTGACCCTCCCGGCGAGGAACACAGCCACCAATATCGTAGGCAGCCAAAATGGTGATGGTTCCGGCCAGGGCAGTACTGAGAACTCGGCTGCGTCATGGTTTCTGATCCACCCGGAGACCCACCCGGGCCCCATCCTGTGTAAATATGTATGTTCTAAGATTGGATCAGTTCATGGACTACGGATTCATCTGTGTGTTGGAGCGAACCCTATTATAACGTTGGCGAACAAACTGGATAGGATTGTGTTGTGTCATGTCATTTTCAGGCAAGACAACGCCGAAATGGATCCATAGCTGACTCATGGCTTTTCGGTTGTCGTGGGTCAGGTTGAGATGGAGAACTCACTTTGGATGCTGACTCCATTCCAATGAGGCCTGCATACAAACCGTTGCGTACCCAAAGCTTACTACTCAGGCTGCTGTGAGATCGAGGAGGCTATCTTTGAGAATGATCAGTGACCAATGTGTGGTGTGGATTTGTCCACCTGTCCCTGGGGGGGGGGGGGGGGGGGGGGTCTGGTGGGGTTTCCAGTTAACATTTCGACGCTATCACAACATTCTCACAAGTTTGCGACACAGCGAACTTACGTTGTTACAGTGTTGTTTTCTAGATTCCCAGAAACGTTGTCAAAACGTTACGTTTGAGCTCTAGCTGGGTTTGTCCACCTGTGGCGGACACTGTCTGGTTTGACTTGTCCGCTGGTTGGTCAGTGTCTGGTCTGACCTGTCCGCTGGTTGGTCAGTGTCTGGTCTGACCTGTCCGCTGGTTGGTCAGTGTCTGGTCTGACCTGTCCGCTGGTTGGTCAGTGTCTAGCCTGACCTGTCCGCTGGTTGGTCAGTATCTGGTCTGACCTGTCCGCTGGTTGGTCAGTGTCTGGTCTGACCTGTCCGCTGGTTGGTCAGTGTCTGGTCTGACCTGTCCGCTGGTTGGTCAGTATCTGGTCTGACCTGTCCGCTGGTTGGTCAGTGTCTGGGCTGACTGTCCGCTGGTTGGTCAGTGTCTAGTCTGACCTGTCCGCTGGTTGGTCAGTGTCTGGGCTGACTTGTCTGCTAGTTGGTCAGTGTCTGGTTGACTGTCCGCTGGTTGGTCAGTGTCTAGTCTGACCTGTCCGCTGGTTGGTCAGTATCTGGTCTGACCTGTCCGCTGGTTGGTCAGTGTCTGGGCTGACTTGTCCGCTAGTTGGTCAGTGTCTGGTTGACTGTCCGCTGGTTGGTCAGTATCTGGGCTGACCTGTCCGCCGGGTGGGTAGTCAGTGGTATGGGCTGTTCACCTGTCTGGCTGGAGTTCACCGCCCTCTCGTCTGCGCGGCGTTGATAAGACTGGCGCTGTCCCTTGCCTCTCTGTGGACGGGAAAGGTCAGAGCTGAAAGCCTTTGCGTCAGTCGTCGGCGACGGAAACCAACTTTCTGGACTCGAATTCACGAGGAATCGCTGCCAGGCATCACAAGTTGTTCAGGGAAGCGTCTTTCCTCAAGGGACATCCCTTCCACAGAAGTTTCAGCACACGTCGGCCTGAACCGGGCTCGAGTTTCATTGTGTGATCTAAGGCCCATTGGGTTCGATTATCGCGTTGTCAACCAATGGATCGTTCGGTTTAAACCGCAATTCGAACGAATGTTATTTGCTGACATATGTCAGCAGACATGGGATGAAAATATCCATTGTCGTATCAATTATCAAACCTCATTTATTGTTTGAAGGAGTTATGCGGCTCAGCTGGGACGATGTCGATGACGATGCGGCCAAGCTGGGACGATGGAATGTCTTTGTATTGCAGCATCTGATACGCTGTTGTAGTCTTAGTCGTGGACTGATATTTTATTCAATGACCATTTACCGTACTTGGTTTCGGTGTTCATGGTTACAAATCAACGTATCTAAATAAACAACCAAGTCTTGTTCGGGAAAAGAAAATGGTTGACTGTCCAATCAACATGTTCAGCACGTTCTTGAATTCCTCAACTCCTTAAATGCTGCATGATGAATCGGCACCCTGGGAAATGCTGCATAATTGAAGCTGCTGTATCTTACTGCATTTCAAAGTTAATTATCCGGTGTCACTGGCAAACACTGGCTGCTGAAATAGATGACACCACTGAGCAGCAAGTGCTCCATGAGCGCACCGTCAGATATATTGCAGCAATGCTACCCAGCGACGCGCCCTGTCTCGCGCCTCGGGGATGGCATGCTAATGCTGGCCGCCGCCAATATACGCAGTACGCAGTGGAAACGCGTCCGTGGCGTGCTGTATTATTTCTGCGGCGGTGGTAGCGCGCAGCGGCGGCCCGTTACCTGGCGGCGACACGGCACCTAGTGAGGATACCTGGCCATTTATCCGCGCTGCGTGCCGCCGCCGGCCCGGTCGCGTGGCTCGGGGGCCGCCCGAGGACGCCCGGACGCTGGGACGCCGCGCGTCGCCGCGCCGCACCGCCCCAATATACGGACGACGTTGCCGCCCGTTATTACGGACAAATACATCTCGTGTCATTGCTTGTTGGCGCCGCGCACGTCAACGCTAATGCCGCAGCCCATTGATATTACTTTAGATCTCCTGGCGATTATCGTGATCTGCGTAATTGTTTTTCTTGTGCGGCTTCTGGTCCGGCGAGGGACGTGGCCGGATCCGGGGGATCAGCGCGGGCCTGATGGCGCAGCGGCCGGCGCCGGCACGGCTCTCTCTCTCTCTCTCTCTCTCTCTCTCTCTCTCTCTCTCTCTCTCTCTCTCTCTCTCTCTCTCTCTCTCTCTCTCTCTCTCTCTCTCTCTCTCTCTCTCTCTCTCTCTCTCTCTCTCTCTCTCTCTCTCTCTCTCTCTCTCTCTCTCTCTCTCTCTCTCTCTCTCGCTCTCTCGCTCTCTCGCTCTCTCGCTCTCTCGCTCTCTCGCTCTCTCGCTCTCTCGCTCTCTCGCTCTCTCGCTCTCTCGCTCTCTCGCTCTCTCGCTCTCTCGCTCTCTCGCTCTCTCGCTCTCTCGCTCTCTCGCTCTCTCGCTCTCTCGCTCTCTCGCTCTCTCGCTCTCTCGCTCTCTCGCTCTCTCGCTCCCTCGCTCCCTCGCTCTATCGCTCTATCGCTCTATCGCTCTATCGCTCTCCTGGTGGGAGTGGTGGGATCAGGGCGGGTCTCCTGGTGGGATTAGGGCGGGTCTCCTGGGGGCTGGATCAAGAATCAGGGCGGGTCTGACGACTGAGCCGGGCGCCGCCATGACCCGCCACCACCAGCCAGAGATGACCGTGGCGGCTCGGCTGGCCCGGCCCGGACCGGCCCGGACCGGCCCGCTCCGCCGGTAAGTGGGGCCCTCAGGCCAACTCGTAAAATGGCTCCGAAGCTGAAAGCCTTAGAGACCATCTCAGTGTCTAGCATACGATAAAGTGCTTCTGGAATATCCGGCTGGAACAGTCGCTTAAAAATGGGGCAGCGTTTATGTAGTTATACCGTCCTACTGTTTAATGGAGACGGCTAAATTATGCAGCGCAGTCGCCGCGGGCACATTCAGGTCTGACGGCCGATCCCGCGAGCCCACAAGTCAGAGATATTGCAGCACTCACTGCGAGATGAATCGAGCGGAGGATGCCGCCGCGGAGCGCTGTGAGAGCGGCTGCCGACGACCGCCGGCGGAAGCGGCCGCTCAGCCATCTCGGCCGCGTGCTGCCGGCACCTGGTAATTAAACATTTAGCCGCGGCCGACTGCGCCCGCCGGCCGCCGCCGCCGCCGCCGCGGCGCTCTTCAAACGGGCCGCCCGGCGGCGACGGTGGCGCCGTTTGAAGTGGTGACCTGCGGCAGACGGCCTGACCCTGGCCAACCCGTTGACCCCGCAGCGAGTCTGATTCGGATCGAACCGAACCGGAAACAGCCGTCTGCCGAATCTGCCGGGCCGGATCTGCCGAGACGGACTTGCCGAGACGGACACGGCCAGTCGTGCTGCTGCGAAACAGAGCTGGACACAAATAACGAGAATGTGCCACCTGATAAGTTTTACTTAATGCTAGAAGATAAACTCACATATATGTAACAGCTCTCCAACTTATGGTCTTCAATAGTCGGATTAGTACGTTAAGAGTGCTGTTTTCACTGCATAAGTTTGTAAGATTCGTATTTGTGCAGCAGGTTTTCGCTACAGCCACTGATGCAGTGGCGGAACGTGTTTTTTTGTTGGGGGGGGGGGGGGCAAATCCAGTGGCGTATTTAAGAAAAGTTGTTGAGCGGGGGGGGAGTAGCGGGCTGTCAGCCGTAAGCGAAAAGTTGTTGACCGGGGGGGGGGGGGGGGGCGTAGAGCACGTCGTCAACCCGTCAGCAACTGTACGTCCGGCAGTTTTTGTGGGGGTGGGAATCAGGTTTCAGGACCTTTGTGGGTCATGGCCCATTGCCCCCCCCCCCCTGGATCCGCCCCTGCACTGATGCAGCGAGCATGGACTTGGCCGTGGATTTGGACACCAGTGAAGCGTGGATTTGGCCACCAGTGAAGGGCGCCGGTCCAGTGCGGTGCTCTGCTTCCGTGACTGTTCAGTGCGCAGTGTTTGCGTGACACCCTTCATGGCCAGTCTTCGTGCAGTCAACGTGCTGGCAATGCGCTGCGATTTCTTGAAGGTGCTGCAGTTTATTTTAACACCGTGCTTTGGCTGGTTGATACTCGTTAATGTTTACTAAACATGAAATGCCGGCGAATTGATTCGCTCGTTCTCTATTCTGTTGACGAATGTTGTCAATTTTCCGCGTATAATCGAATGTTGTGCTTGTGTTGATTACTCGCCATTCCCTTCGAACACCAGTGGTTTGTTTGCTAGCCCTTTGCTTGCTCACTCATGTCAGGCTAGTTAGGCATGTCTGTCTGTGCCTGCCCCCCCCCCCCCCCCCCCCAGGAAACGCCTGCCTGTCTAGCGCATCTATCCGTCTCTCTGTTCTTCTCTGGACCCGTGCAGGGCCTGTACTAGGGCCGGTGTCAGGCCTGTGCTCCCCCGCGGTGGACGGCGGCGGCCCGGAACTGGGGCCGGTTTCGGCGTTCCATGGACGGCCGTGCAGCGTCGCCCATTACTCGGCTCATTATTACCTCCGCATGTAGTGGCCCGGCTCGTCTGGCTGTATGATAATTGTGTGTGTGTGATTAGCCCGTGCTTATAATGGAGCCGTCACTCGTGTTCCGACGCCGATAACCGGGCAACTTTGCGCGAAAGATTTCCGAAGTTTCGCTCAAAGTGACGCTAATCATGGCTCATAATAACGTATCCATTTAAGACGCCGTAAAGCGTCATGTCGGCGTGGCCTCTCTCGATTGAGTGGCCGACCGGTGACCGTAAACTCACGCAGCGATGCTGCCAACTTGTGATTAGATCCGCATCTGAAACTGACACGGCCAAATGTGTTGAGCCGCTCGACTGGGGCGGAGTTGCACTGGGAAGGTGACTTTAATAAGTGAACCATGTCGTGTCTCGAGCCCAACTTATAGCAGTCGCTGCAATTCCAATAGAATGTTACTTACTCGGGAAGTAGTCCCAACTATTGTTCAGAACACGCTCGGGAGCCAGTCCAATCGAGAGGCGACGGTGACCTGCGACATTTAGATTCCGGTTCGGCTCAGGTGGTGAGAAATTCACAGGCGAACCAGTTATAAATGCGCTCCCATATCAGCCATAGCGTCACCAGGAAACCATTGTTCACCGTTTAGACAAGCGAACAAAATTAAAACTTATTCAAGCACAAAAGACAATTTGTTCACTGTGCTTGTGAGTTTGAAAATTAAATGATGCATACGACAGCAGTTGTGCCAGTTGACCTGGTAAGTGTTCCTGCCGTACAGTTCACGCTAGTGATTGTCCACGATGATCCGAGTCTTTGTGGTCCATTCGTGGGAAGCTGCCGACTTTACTGCCACGGCCGACGAGCACGTGCAAGTGAAATGTGCCGGTCTCGGCGGCCGGATGGGCCGGAACAGGCCACGTCCGGGATGTGGGGGCACGCCCGCGGCGTCGGCGGTGACTATTCAAATCACTCAGGCGCGGCCGACTGGCGGCCAGCGCTTCACGGAAGTCGGCTGGCCGCGGGGCTAATCTGCCGGGGACGACCGCGGTCACGGTCGGGCCATTCCACTGACAGGCGCCAGACCCGCCCCCGAGAACGTCAGCAGACACTGTCCCCCAGACTGCCCGCTGCCCGCTGTCTCCCGGTCAGCCGAGGTCCCGCCCGCCCTCCAGCCAGACCCGGCGCCAGTGACGGCAGACATCTTGGTGTCAGCCGGCCGGCCGCGCCGTCAACCGGGATCCGGTGCTCACCCTCTCCAGCAAGACCCGCCCCTGCCTCTCGCCAGGGTCCGGTCCTCCCTTCCTCTCTCCAGCCGGGGTCTTGCCCTGTCTGTGTTCCCTGCATCTCGCCAGGGTCCGGTCCTCCCTTCCTCTCTCCAGCCGGGGTCTTGCCCTGTCTGTGTTCCCCGCATCTCGCCAGGGTCCGGTCCTCCCTTCCTCTCTCCAGCCCGGGTCTTGCCCTGTCTGTGTTCCCTGCATCTCGCCAGGGTCCGGTCCTCCCTTCCTCTCTCCAGCCGGGGTCTTGTCCTGTCTGTTCCCTGCATCTCGCCAGGGTCCGGTCCTCCCTTCCTCTCTCCAGCCGGGGTCTTGCCCTGTCTGTGTTCCCTGCATCTCGCCAGGGTCCGGTCCTCCCTTCCTCTCTCCAGCCGGGGTCTTGCCCTGTCTGTGTTCCCTGCCTCTCGCCAGAGTCCGGTCCTCCCTTCCTCTCTCCAGCCGGGGTCTACCATGTCTGTGTGTCGCCGGCCCTCCCTTCCTCTCTCCAGCCGGGGTCTTCCCCTGTCTGTTTGTGGGATGCGGCGGCTGCCTGCTGCCGGTGCGGCGGTGTGTGTGTGTGTGTGTGTGTGTGTGTTTGGTCGCCACAGTAACCGCCAAGACACACTGTCACGCCCCAGTGGCGCGTCTCGGCAGTGTTTGTGTTTGTCTAACACACAGGCGCCATCGTAGTCGGCGGCACATGCCGGCGCGCTGCGACAATACGTCGGCCAGTGCGCTGATTGCGACAGGCTGTATCCCCGGATTACTGCAGCACAAGCGAGCCGCTGCCGGCTATTAGCGGCAGCAGGTGACACGAGATCCGCTAGAATAGCAGCCGACGCGCTCGTCAGGCAGCCGAGTCGATTGCGATGACCATATACCATATAAACTGTGTAAACTGTGTTAGCGGTACCACATGTCAAGTAACCGCCACTATTGCTGTCTTTCGGGGATGTGGTTTTGTTATGTAACGAAATATGTGTCTCCTATGGAAATGAGATGGGATGTAAGTGTCATGTGTGACACTGCAGTGGAGCTGCACTCCTGCACCATGGCTGTTACGTGAAGATGCACCATGTAACGGAGTATCTCGGGTACCTGAGGTCGAACGACGGCTGTTCGGCGCCACGGACCCGGAGACGAGTTCGTTAAGGGCGCTAACAACTCTCAAGTGCTTGTAAGCTCTTGTAAGGCCACACCAATGCGATCAAATGTGATTTACTTCGTCCGTAGCAAATTACATGTTAGTGACTCAGTGTTTCATGTTTTGATGAACATGTGATGTTTAACACACATCGAGGAACGGTTCCGAAGCATATTGTTATAAGTTTTGTATCGTATTTCTGAAGTGTTGTTCTGCTGGTATGACTAAACAACCTGTTGGTCGGGATTATTTCGGGAAACAGCTCTCACCTGATCGAATTCTGCCGGCTGAGGACAGAACGGCTTGATTTATGACAACTTTGGAAATCTTTAGGCAATTGTTCTCACTGGTAATTGTGGCTAAGCGATGTATCGATGGAGTATACAATAGCCCTGTTTACATAGCATACATAAATTCCACTAACTTTCCACAGTTGGAGACTTTTTAGCTTTTTGATTAGAATTTCTCTAGATTTGAGGTAGCGTTTTCCCATGATTCGGGACTACTTCCTTACGCGTTTTAGGCCTATGCTGTGGTAATGCGACACAATAATCGTGTTTATTTTTCACCATTTGATCCATGCTGTGATAACCGATTGAAAATTTCCAAAAGATGCTTCGTGAAAAGACGCATTTTCTGATGGGTGGCTGGTCGCAGTACCTGCAATATATCGATTGAATTTTGACAATGTTTGTTTTTGGTTGACGGTGCCTTGTCGCTTTGTTAATAATATTATTGGTCAGAACTTTGTCAATTTTAATTGGATTTCCGATTGAAAATTACCAAAAGATGTTTCGTGAAAAGAAGCATTTTTTATGGGTGGCTGGTCGCGGTACCTGCAATATATTGATTGAATTAAAAAAAATTGCAATTTTGGTGTAGGGATGACATGTTGACATATTTTTGAGGAAATGAAAGGCCCCCACCCTGTGATACAGATCAAAATCATAACACACGTAACTTCAAAGTGTAATACTACTTACTTCTTCTATGAATTAAAGTTCTACGTAGACAAAATCAAAATGCAGCTTATAAGTATAACACAGCGTCTTCGAAAAATCACATTTGCCTGACAAACACCTCTAATATTTGTATCAACAGTGCGCCAGTGCGCCGATTCCGTCTTCGACGTCCCTCAGTGCGCTGAGAGCAGCCCGCAGCTGATTGGTCAAGACTTTAAACGACGACCAATCAGAATAGGCGAGACATCCACGGTAGATGACAGACAGACGGGAACCCACAATACGGAAAATTTGGTAGCCAAACGGCAATCGACGAAGCCGATAAGCTACCAAATTTGTTACCATGTCGAGACATTCAGGCATATTCTGGAGAAATATGAGTATGAAACACTGAACATCCAGGAACATAGTTTTTCCAAAAGTCATTGACTGACATTTAACACATGATATTTCACTTGCAAGTAGGTAAAACAATATTTAACATATATGAAAGTTGAAAGAGTTTCTCTGTGTATTATCGTGCTCTAAGAACTGTTTTTAAACGGACTCGACCAATCTTGTGAGGCTAGGGAAATTCCAATAGAAAAAGCTGAAAAGTCGCCAACTGTGGAAAGTTAATGGAATTTATTTATGCTATGTAAACAGAGCTATTGTCACCTGAAGATTTATTTATGAATTCTGAATTTCACTAATTTTATTACATGTTTTTAGAGATATCTTTCGGCCAAGTAATCCGCTGTCCCCTCACTTTGTAATGAAATATCACAAATACAGGCCAACATGTCTGAAGATTATGGAATCTAATCTCTGTTTTACAATCATGCATGGCGAGTTCTGTAATTTCTCATGGATCGCCTGTTAGGTCCATAATGACGTATTCGATCTGCATTGCTTGTGCTGAGCGGTTTCTCTGCTGAGATGAGGGATTGCCTCCTCACCAACAGTCGTATCGTTAAGCAGCTGGCGGCTGAGTGCCACCACTGGCCTGGCAGCAGCAGCAGCAGCGCGGCAAGTGAAGTCTGTAAGTAGCCTTTGGACGGTAATTCCTGCCGGCCCGGCCCTGTTCCCTGCCGCGGCGCCGCGAGCCGACCCCCCATTATTGCCCGTCGGCGGAAGCTCGTGCAAACTTGAACAACTAACTGGTGCTGCGCGCTGGACACGGCCCGGCCGTTATTTATGCAGGCGACGTGAGGCGGCCGAGTGGCGACGGCGGACTCGACTGGCGGCGGCGGCGGCGGCGGACAGCGGACAGCGGACAGCGGGCGGCGGGGGACAGCGGGCGTTGGCGGACAGCGGGCGGCGGCGGACAGCGGGCGGCGGCGGGCAGCGGACAGCGGGCGTCGGAGGACAGCGGACAGTGGGCGTTGGCGGTCAGCGGGCGGCGGCGGACAGCGGGCGGCGGCGGGCAGTGGACAGCGGGCGGCGGCGGACAGCGGACAGCGGGCGGACAGCGGACAGCGGGCGGCGGCGGACAGTGGGTGGCGGCGGCGCGAGGCCGGAGCCGGGGGTCCGTCACGGCGCGTGGGCCTTGGCCCGGGCCCGCTACGCCGCCCCGTTGCCGTGGTCAGCCGGCGCTGACGCTGATTGCTGATGGAGTCGATCGGTCGGGGCATCGGACGAGAGTAAACTGGCCGGCGCTGGTGTCGGAAATCCGGCCTGAAAGGTACCGAGTACTGGATCCGCGCCGGTCTGTGTGTGTTTAGTCTGCGAAATTGACGCGATCGTCGGGGCGTGACTGGCCGCTGCTGCTCGACTGTGTCTGTCACACAGCCAGATGGCTGCATCAATCATCTGCAGCTGCTTCGTAAAACTGGCCGACGCTGCGTGACAGTTTTTATGATTATTTTGTGCTGGAATGGTCGCCATCTAGCATTCGCAAACGGTCACGCAGCCTTCGTGAATTTACTATTCTATGCTATCTTGTATTCGAATGTAATGGTGCAGATAGATGAAAGGAGTGACAGTCTGAAGTTGAGGGTAAATATTTATAAATGTCGGACGCAAACTCAGACATTCATTACAATGTAACAAACAGCAGAATAAGTGCATTCGTACCAAAGCTGTCGAATGCTGATAATTACATTTGCCAATGTTATTACATCATGTATCAGCTTATTACCCTTGTCAATGTATTCCATTTTGCGTTCCATCTGCCGGTTCGTCAGGGTGAGAGCATGTCGTGCCCGGCGGCATGTGTGCTGTGGCCAGCGCCGGCACGTTCCCGGGACCATAACTTCCCTGAGGCTTGCTGTGACCGCTTCGGAGAAGATGGCCGCCATCTGTGTATGCTCGGCCGCATGTCCCTGGTGTCCCTCAGTCCCTGGTGTCGTGTCAAGACTCAAGTGGCTGCCGCGCCGAGTTGGCCGCCGCCGGACCCGAAGGTCAGGAGGTCATGCTCGGCCACGACCGAATGATGAACGCTGATCGTCTTCAGCATGCTGGTCAATGTGGCATGGCATGTAGAGTGAAATCGACCAACTTAGCACAAAATAACGCCAAGTTTTGCGTTCATTGTGAGAAAAATGCACATAAGTGGTTGTAGTTGAAAGCCAACAAGACTCTCTACAATGTGCATTCTATGTGTTGCTTCTCTTATAATTATTTCCAAAACTCCTGTGGTTTGGAGGGAAGTTTTGTGTGAAATATTCACCTTTGGCGGTGTCATCTCACTATCGCCGGGAATGCACAGCCAGTTTACGCACTCATTGACGGATAGACAAGGTAGCAGTGGTCAGCTGGCGTGCAGATATAGACACGGGTGTGGTACAAGGTAGCAGTGGTCAGCTGGAGTGCAGATCTAGACACGGGTGTGTGGTACAAGGTAGCAGTGGTCAGCTGGCGTGCAGATATAGACACGGGTGTGTGGTACAAGGTAGCAGTGGTCAGCTGGCGTGCAGATATAGACACGGGTGTGTGGTACAAGGTAGCAGTGGTCAGCTGGCGTGCAGATATAGACACGGGTGTGTGGTACAAGGTAGCAGTGGTCAGCTGGCGTGCAGATATAGACACGGGTGTGTGGTACAAGGTAGCAGTGGTCAGCTGGCGTGCAGATATAGACACGGGTGTGTGGTACAAGGTAGCAGTGGTCAGCTGGCGTGCAGATATAGACACGGGTGTGTGGTACAAGGTAGCAGTGGTCAGCTGGCGTGCAGATATAGACACGGGTGTGTGGTACAAGGTAGCAGTGGTCAGCTGGCGTGCAGATATAGACACGGGTGTGTGGTACAAGGTAGCAGTGGTCAGCTGGCGTGCAGATATAGACACGGGTGTGTGGTACAAGGTAGCAGTGGTCAGCTGGCGTGCAGATATAGACACGGGTGTGTGGTACAGTCACATCGTCAATCATCTGATTCTTATACATAATACATTAATAAATGTTGGCTTCATTATAGGAGGAATGGCGTGGGTTCGGTACAAAAGGCGTTTTTTTATTGAAGGAACCGAGACAGATACGGCCCCATTGGTCCTGCCTCGTCTCGTCTTGTCTCGCCTTGCTCTCCCACTGCCTCGCTCTCGCACCGTCTCGCCTGCACTGGCGCCATTTTTTCCTCTTCTTTTTACACCGCCACCCATTAATAGGTGACCAGGAGTGGCCCCATTAATAGGTGACCAGGAGTGGCCCCGCCTTACACCGCCACCCATTAATAGGTGACCAGGAGTGGCCCCGCCTTACACCGCCACCCATTAATAGGTGACCAGGAGTGGCCCCGCCTTACACCGCCACCCATTAATAGGTGACCAGGAGTGGCCCCGCCTTACACCGCCACCCATTAATAGGTGACCAGGAGTGGCCCCGCCTTACACCGCCACCCATTAATAGGTGACCAGGAGTGGCCCCGCCTTACATCGCCACCCATTAATAGGTGACCAGGAGGTGACCAGGAGTGGCCCCGCCTTACACCGCCACCCATTAATAGGTGACCAGGAGTGACCCCGCCTTACACCGCCACCCATTAATAGGTGACCAGGAGTGGCCCCGCCTTACACCGCCACCCATTAATAGGTGACCAGGAGGTGACCAGGAGTGGCCCCGCCTTACACCGCCACCCATTAATAGGTGACCAGGAGGTGACCAGGAGTGGCCCCGCCTTACACCGCCACCCATTAATAGGTGACCAGGAGTGGCCCCGCCTTACACCGCCACCCATTAATAGGTGACCAGGAGTGGCCCCGCCCTTGATCCCAGCGTTACACCGCCACCCATTAATAGGTGACCAGGAGTGGCCCCGCCCTTGATCCCAGCGTTACACCGCCACCCATTAATAGGTGACCAGGAGTGGCCCCGCCCTTGATCCCAGCGTTACACCGCCACCCATTAATAGGTGACCAGGAGTGGCCCCGCCCTTGATCCCAGCGTTACACCGCCCCCATTAATAGGTGACCAGGAGTGGCCCCGCCTTACACCGCCACCCATTAATAGGTGACCAGGAGTGGCCCCGCCTTACACCGCCACCCATTAATAGGTGACCAGGAGTGGCCCCGCCCTTGATCCCAGCGACGCACGACACCTTTCATTAACACCAGAGGACAAAAGCGAAAATGTCGCGGCACTCCCAGCTAAGCAATGCAAACACACATAAAAAGCATATGAGGAGAGGTAGTTTGGGTGTGGTGTGGTGATATACAAAAGGCGGAAAGTTGTCATTGCTGAGAACAGCATATGACTGCCCCCAGCTACGTCCCAGGACTCTCCCACTTGATTCATGCACGGTGTTAGTAAAGGAGATATCAGTCACACAGGGCGGAAGACAAAGTCTGGTCGATTTTCGAGCGTTTCTTGCTGGTGCTTCGTTGACCCCACTCAGCTAAGCGTAGCTTGTTGCTGAGTAAGGATCCTGAAGCCAGCGACATTGCATGGGTATCTTATTACCTACCTAAATGAAACTCATGAAAGCAAACACATTTGACTAACTTGTAGGACTATGTATTATGTATATGTATATATGTATGATACTATCAATTATTTATGCCTAACTTGTATAGCGATATCTATACTTGTATATATGTTGTACTTGTATATATTGTGAGGCAAGCAGGAAAAGGTTATTCATATTCACAGATCATGTTATTTTTTTTGCGATTTCTTTGATTTGTTTTTTGGAAGATGGTATTGAGTTTATATGGGGGAATCTGGGGGCAACAATTAAATTCCATACACGTGGTCCTATCCATGCTATTATAAGTGTCCGGTATAATTTCCTGGTGAATATTTCTTCAAAATGTCCTGCTAATTCTTGAAGCTCTGTGATTGGTCTGAGTGAATTCAAAAAGTGAGGCTATGCCCGGTGGGGGGGGGGGGGGGGCATTTCTAGTTGCGACATTATGAAGCACGACTATAGCTTGCTGTCTGGCAATGCCCTTTACTTTAAGAATTTTGAGCTTTAAATAGATTGGGTTTGTGTGGGCTAGTCTTGGTTGATAATCAGCAATCCGGACTATCTTTTTCTGTAAGATAAGTAATTTGTTAAGGAGTGATTGCGGTGTGTTTCCCCGTACCAGACAACAGTAATTAAGATAGGCAGAACTAATGCATTATACAACAGACACCGGTGTTTGTGACCCAGGAAATATCTAGAGCGCCTTATAATCCCTATATTACGACTTATTATACTTGAAATATGCATAATGTGACTCTCCTCAACTCAAGTGAACTCAAGTGAAGTGACACTTGATTTCTTCGTCAATGTCCCCAAGATACCTCACAGTTTTTGTATGTTCTACTTTTATACCATTTAATATTACATTGATGCCTACATTAACTTCGGATTTATTGTATATTTGATAGAATGTTTTATTGGTGTTTAGGGACAGTTTGTTTGCTTGTAGCCATCCGTATACCTTTGGGAGTTCTGTATTCAAGTTATTTTGCAATTCAGAAGTGGAATCAGCCTCAAAGAAAAGGGCTGCATCGTCAGCATAAAGCAATGACGTAAATTTGGATGAAATCGTGGGAAAATCATGTATGTATAAGAGGAACAGAAAGGGTCCCAGAATAGAGCCCTGGGGAACCCCAATACTTATTTAACGCAGGCTTGACTTGACTTTGTTATGCTCTATACATTGATATCTATTTAATAAGTATGAGTCTATGACCTAGACTAATAATGGGTAATAACAGTTCATTTTGTTAGATTAAAAACCCTGATTACTTTATCTTGCAATATGAGTAAGGGCATGTATGTTGAGTATCCCTTCCTAAATCAAAATTGGTTGGGACAAATTATGTTATTGTTGGAAACATGTTCCATGATGCGGGCATGAAACACTTTTTCTAATAATGGGTGTTTTATTAGAGAAAGGGCGCCAGGGCTAGGTACTTGGCGAGCGCTCGCCTCTGATGCCAAGTGGTACCAGAGGTTCACAGAGTGGTAAAACTCGTGTTAGCCCGAGTGAAGGGAGACGTGCGGCTCGTATAAAGCAGTTCGGCGAACCGGCTTATTAAGTGTAATGGGCATGACGTACGAGCAAGGAATGGATGCCGACGGCGGCGCGGCGCGGCCCGACTGGCAGCGCCGCCCTTTGAAGCGATGCACACGCAATGTGGCAGCTGGCCGAATAGAGACGGTCGGTGACGGCTGGTGACGGTCGGTGACGCCTGTAAGCCTCACTGACTGCCGGTCGGTGACGCGGCTGGTGAGGCAGACATGCCGCCGAGTGTGGCCGGCCTGATACAGCGGCTGACACGGCTGGCGGCCGCCACCCGCTCTCTGATCCTGAGACGACTGACGGCCGCATCGCTGGCCTGTCGGACGGCGGAGCTGGTCCGTGTCACTCGTGCCGCCCAGACATGTCAGAGGCTGATGGCAAAACAGCGGCCAGTCAGAGACGCTAACGTCTGCTGGTGGACATGGCGACATTTGTCGAAACCCAGCAGGCTGTGACCGGCCATAATGTATCCGGTGCTAGACGCTGTGACACTATGACCAGCACTATACATTGTGACACTATGACCAGCACTATACATTGTGACACTATGATCAGCACTATACATTGTGACACTATGACCAGCACTATACATTGTGACACTATGACCAGCACTATACATTGTGACACTATGACCAGCACTATACACTGTGACACTATGACCAGCACTATACACTGTGACACTATGACCAGCACTATACATTGTGACACTATGACCAGCACTATACATTGTGACACTATGACCAGCACTAGACGCTGTGACACTATGACCAGCACTATACATTGTGACACTATGACCAGCACTATACACTGTGACACTATGACCAGCACTATACATTGTGACACTATGACCAGCACTATACACTGTGACACTATGACCAGCACTATACATTGACACAATGATCAGCACTATACATTGTGGCACTATGACCAGCACTATACATTGTGACACTATGACCAGCACTATACATTGTGACACTATGACCAGCATTATACATTGTGACACCATGATCAGCACTATACATTGTGACACTATGACCAGCGCTATACATTGTGACACTATGACCAGCACTATACATTGTGACACTATGACCAGCACTAGACGCTGTGACACTATGACCAGCACTAGACGCTGTGACACTATGACCAGCACTATACATTGTGACACTATGACCAGCACTATACATTGTGACACCATGATCAGCACTATACATTGTGACACTATGACCAGCGCTATACATTGTGACACTATGACCAGCACTATACATTATGACACTATGACCAGCGCTATACATTGTGACACTATGACCAGCACTATACATTGTGACACTATGACCAGCACTATACAT
Organism: Chirona hameri; assembly: GCA_036785665.1. Lineage (NCBI taxonomy): Eukaryota > Metazoa > Arthropoda > Thecostraca > Balanomorpha > Balanidae > Chirona > Chirona hameri. The sequence goes on along the minus strand of JAXIVJ010007454.1, from coordinate 32,692 downwards.
TGTGACACCATGATCAGCACTATACATTGTGACACTATGACCAGCACTATACATTGTGACACTATGACCAGCACTATACATTGTGACACTATGACCAGCGCTATACATTGTGACACTATGACCAGCACTATACATTGTGACACTATGACCAGCACTATACATTGTGACACCATGATCAGCACTATACATTGTGACACTATGACCAGCACTAGACGCTGTGACACTGTGACCAGCACTATACATTGTGACACTATGACCAGCACTATACATTGTGACACCATGACCAGCACTATACATTGTGACACTATGACCAGCACTATACATTGTGACACTATGACCAGCACTATACATTGTGACACTATGACCAGCACTATACATTGTGACACTACGACCAGCACTATACATTGTGACACTATGACCAGCACTATACATTGTGACACTATGACCAGCACTATACATTGTGACACTATGACCAGCACTAGACATTGTGACACTATGACCAGCACTATACATTGTGACACTATGACCAGCACTATACATTGTGACACCATGACCAGCACTATACATTGTGACACTATGACCAGCACTATACATTGTGACACTATGACCAGCACTATACACTGTGACACCATGACCAGCACTATACATTGTGACACTATGACCAGCACTATACATTGTGACACTATGACCAGCACTATACATTGTGACACCATGACCAGCACTATACATTGTGACACTATGACCAGCACTATACATTGTGACACTATGACCAGCACTTTACATTGTGACACTATGACCAGCACTATACATTGTGACACTATGACCAGCACTATACATTGCGACACCATGACCAGCACTATACATTGTGACACTATGACCAGCACTATACATTGTGACACTATGACCAGCACTATACATTGTGACACCATGACCAGCACTATACATTGTGACACTATGACCAGCACTATACATTGTGACACTATGACCAGCACTATACATTGTGACACTATGACCAGCACTATACACTGTGACACTATGACCAGCACTATACATTGTGACACTATGATCAGCACTATACATTGTGACACTATCACCAGCACTAGACATAGTGACACTATGACCAGCACTATACATTGTGACACTATGACCAGCACTATACACTGTGACACTATGACCAGCACTATACATTGTGACACTATGATCAGCACTATACATTGTGACACTATGACCAGCACTAGACATTGTGACACTATGACCAGCACTATACATTGTGACACTATGACCAGCACTATACATTGTGACACTATGACCAGCACTATACACTGTGACACTATGATCAGCACTATACATTGTGACACTATGATCAGCACTATACATTGTGACACTATGATCAGCACTATACATTGTGACACTATGATCAGCACTATACATTGTGACACTATGATCAGCACTATACATTGTGACACTATGATCAGCACTATACATTGTGACACTATGACCAGCACTATACACTGTGACACTATGATCAGCACTATACATTGTGATACTATGACCAGCACTATACATTGTGACACTATGACCAGCACTATACATTGTGACACTATGACCAGCACTATACATTGTGACACTGTGACCAGCACTATACATTGTGACAATATGACCAGCACTATACATTGTGACACTATGACCAGCACTATACATTGTGACACTATGACCAGCACTATACATTGTGACACTATGACCAGCACTATACATTGTGACACTATGACCAGCACTATACATTGTGACACCATGATCAGCACTATACATTGTGACACTATGACCAGCACTATACATTGTGACACTATGACCAGCACTATACATTGTGACACTATGACCAGCACTATACATTGTGACACTATGACCAGCACTATACATTGTGACACTATGACCAGCACTATACATTGTGACACTATGACCAGCACTATACATTGTGACACTATGACCAGCACTATACATTGTGACTCTATGATCAGCACTATACATTGTGACACTATGACCAGCACTATACATTGTGACACTATGACCAGCACTATACATTGTGACACCATGATCAGCACTATACATTGTGACACTATGACCAGCACTTTACATTGTGACACTATGACCAGCACTATACATTGTGACACCATGATCAGCACTATACATTGTGACACTATGACCAGCACTATACACTGTGACACTATGACCAGCACTATACATTGTGACACAATGACCAGCACTATACATTGTGACACCATGATCAGCACTATACATTGTGACACTATGACCAGCACTATACATTGTGACACTATGACCAGCACTATACATTGTGACACTATGACCAGCACTATACATTGTGACACTGTGACCAGCACTAGACGCTGTGACACTATGACCAGCACTATACATTGTGACACTATGACCAGCACTATACATTGTGACACTATGACCAGCACTATACATTGTGACACTATGATCAGCACTATACATTGTGACACTATGATCAGCACTATACACTGTGACACTATGACCAGCACTATACATTGTGACACTATGACCAGCACTATACATTGTGACACTATGATCAGCATTATACATTGTGACACTATGACCAGCACTATACACTGTGACACTATGACCAGCACTATACATTGTGACACTATGATCAGCGCTATACATTCTGACACTATGATCAGCACTATACATTGTGACACCATGATCAGCACTATACATTGTGACACTATGATCAGCACTATACATTGTGACACTATGATCAGCACTATACACTGTGACACTATGATCAGCACTATACATTGTGACACTATGACCAGCGCTATACATTGTGACACTATGATCAGCACTATACATTGACACTATGACCAGCACTATACATTGTGACACTATGATCAGCGCTATACATTGTGACACTATGATCAGCACTATACATTGTGACACTATGACCAGCACTATACATTGTGACACTATGATCAGCATTATACATTGTGACACTATGATCAGCACTATACATTGTTACACTATGATCAGCACTATACATTGTGACACCATGATCAGCACTATACATTGTGACACTATGATCAGCACTATACATTGTGACACTATGATCAGCACTATACACTGTGACACTATGATCAGCACTATACATTGTGACACTATGACCAGCGCTATACACTGTGACACAATGATCAGCACTATACATTGTGACACTATGATCAGCACTATACATTGTGACACTATGACCAGCACTATACATTGTGACACTATGACCAGCATTATACATTGTGACACTATGATCAGCACTATACATTGTGACACTATGACCAGCATTATACATTGTGACACCATGACCAGCACTATACATTGTGACACTATGACCAGCACAATATACTGTGACACTAAGACCAGCACTGGAGAATGTGACACTATGACCAGCACTATACACTGTGACACTATGACCAGCGCTAGATACTGTGACACTATGATCAGCACTATACACTGTGACACTATGACCAGCACTATACATTGTGACACTATGACCAGCATTATACATTGTGACACTATGATCAGCACTATACACTGTGACACTATGACCAGCACTATACATTGTGACACTATGATCAGCAATATACATTGTGACACAATGATCAGCACTATACATTGTGACACTATGATCAGCACTATACATTGTGACACTATGACCAGCATTATACATTGTGACACTATGACCAGCACCATACACTGTGACACTATGACCAGCACTATACATTGTGACACTATGACCAGCACTATGCATTGTGACACTATGAACAGCACTATGCATTGTGACACTATGACCAGCACTATACATTGTGACAATATGATCAGCAATATACATTGTGACACTATGACCAGCACTATACACTGTGACACTATGACCAGCACTATACATTGTGACACTATGATCAGCACTATACATTGTGACACTATGACCAGCACTATACATTGTGACACTATGATCAGCACTATACATTGTGACACTATGACCAGCACTATACATTGTGACACTATGACCAGCACTAGACGCTGTGACACTATGACCAGCACTATACATTGTGACACTATGACCAGCACTAGACGCTGTGACACTATGACCAGCACTATACATTGTGACACTATGATCAGCACTATACATTGTGACACTATGACCAGCGCTATACATTGTGACACTATGACCAGCACTATACATTGTGACACTATGACCAGCACTAGACGATGTGACACTATGACCAGCACTATACATTGTGACACTATGACCAGCACTAGACGCTGTGACACTATGACCAGCACTATACATTGTGACACTATGACCAGCACTATACATTGTGACACCATGATCAGCACTATACATTGTGACACTATGACCAGCACTATACATTGTGACACTATGACCAGCACTATACACTGTGACACTATGACCAGCACTAGACGCTGTGACACTATGACCAGCACTATACATTGTGACACTATGACCAGCACTATGCATTGTGAAACTATGATCAGCACTATACATTGTGACACCATGACCAGCACTATACATTGTGACACTATGACCAGCACTATACATTGTGACACTATGACCAGCACTATACATTGTGACACTATGACCAGCACTAGACGCTGTGACACTATGCCCAGCACTATACATTGTGACACTATGACCAGCACTATACATTGTGACACTATGACCAGCACTATACATTGTGACACTATGATCAGCACTATACATTGTGACACTATGACCAGCACTATACATTGTGACACTATGACTAGCACTATACATTGTGACACTATGACCAGCACTATACATTTTGACACTGACCAGCACTATACATTGTGACACTATGACCAGCACTATACATTGTGACACTATGATCAGCATTATACATTGTGACACTATGACCAGCACTATACACTGTGACACTATGACCAGCACTATACATTGTGACACTATGATCAGCATTATACATTGTGACACTATGACCAGCACTATACATTGTGACACTATGACCAGCACTATACATTGTGACACTATGACCAGCACTATACATTGTGACACTATGACCAGCACTAGACGCTGTGACACCATGACCAGCACTATACATTGTGACACTATGACCAGCACTATACATTGTGACACTATGACCAGCACTATACATTGTGACACTATGAACAGCACTATACATTGTGACACTATGACCAGCACTATACATTGTGACACTATGACCAGCACTATACATTGTGACACTATGATCAGCACTATACATTGTGACACTATGACCAGCACTATACATTGTGACACTATGACCAGCACTAGACGCTGTGACACTATGACCAGCACTATACATTGTGACACTATGACCAGCACTATACATTGTGACACTATGACCAGCACTATACATTGTGACACTATGACCAGCACTATACATTGTGACACTATGATCAGCACTATACATTGTGACACTATGACCAGCACTATACATTGTGACACCATGACCAGCACTATACATTGTGACACTATGACCAGCACTATACATTGTGACACTATGACCAGCACTATACATTGTGACACTATGACCAGCACTATACATTGTGACACAATGACCAGCACTATACAATGTGACACTATGACCAACACTATACACTGTGACACTATGACCAGCATTATACATTGTGACACTATGATCAGCACTATACATTGTGACACTATGACCAGCACTATACACTGTGACACTATGACCAGCACTATACATTGTGACACTATGATCAGCACTATACATTGTGACACTATGACCAGCACTATACACTGTGATACTATGACCAGCATTATGCATTGTGACACTATGACCAGCACTATACATTGTGACACTATGATCAGCACTATACATTGTGACACCATGACCAGCACTATACATTGTGACACTATGACCAGCACAATATACTGTGACACTAAGACCAGCACTAGAGAATGTGACACTATGACCAGCACTATACACAGTGACACTATGACCAGCGCTAGATACTGTGACACTATGACCAGCACTATACACTGTGACACTATGACCAGCACTATACATTGTGACACTATGACCAGCACTATACATTGTGACACTATGACCAGCACTATACATTGTGACACTATGACTAGCACTATACATTGTGACACTATGACCAGCACTATACATTGTGACACTATGATCAGCAATATACATTGTGACACAATGATCAGCACTATACATTGTGGCACTATGACCAGCACTAGACACTGTGACACTATGATCAGCAATATACATTGTGACACAATGATCAGCACTATACATTGTGACACTATGACCAGCACTATACATTGTGACACTATGACCAGCACTATACATTGTGACACTATGATCAACACTATACATTGTGACACTATGACCAGCACTAGACACTGTGACACTATGACAAGCACTATATACTGTGACACTATGACCAGCACTATACATTGTGACACTATGACCAGCATTATGCATTGTGACACTATGACCAGCACTATACATTGTGACACCATGACCAGCACTATACATTGTGACACTATGATCAGCACTATGCATTGTGACACTATGACCAGCACTATACACTGTAACACTATGACCAGCACAATATACTGTAACACTAAAAGGGCAATCAGAAGGGACATGCGAGATAGCATAAAGCAGAAAGTTGACGAATCGTCACCGGTGATTCTTTTTCACCAGCTGGCACCTGTAATTGCCCCGAAACGTGGTCATCGTGTTGACCCGGAAAATTTGACCACGGACGAAATCAATTATTTCTTCGTTTCCATAGGCAGGCGAACGAGGGAGAGCGTTATGTCCCAGTTTCGGCGTTCCGGTATGGAGCCACTAAATGTGCGCCTGCCTCGTGTTAACGCTAGTGCGCTGACGCTGTCTCCGGTGACATTGGATCAGCATGAAAACGTCATCTTCGCCATTCCAAATGCAAACTCTTGCATTGACGGTGACGTTCCGCTCAAAACTTTGAAGATGAGTTTTTGCATTGTGGGCCGATCTTTGCTCCGAATAATAAATACCAGTATCGTTAAGGAAACCGTGCCAGAAAGCTGGAAGAGGGCGGAAGTCCTCCCGCTGTATAAAAGGAATGACCGTTCAGATCCGGCGAATTTCAGATCCATCACAACTGTAAGTTTAATTTGCAAAATCGTTGAAAAAATCGTGCACGTTCAACTCACAAAATGAATGAAGGATAATTGTTTATTTAGTTATGATCAGCATGGTTTCCTTTCAAACACGTCTTCAGCGCTCCTGACCATGACAGACGAAATTATTAAGGGAAAGGATAGATGCGAAATGTCTTTACTAGCTCTATTGGATTTGAGTCGTTGTTTTGATGTTGTCGACCATAGCACTATTCTAAAAAATGGAGCTTTTACAGGTCAGAACTGGATTGTTTAAAAGCTACCTTAAAGGTCATACTCAAAAAGTGCGCGCAGGGGAAAGTTTATCCAAATCATTACCAATCTTAATAGGCTGCTTCCAGGGTACAGTTATGGGAAGTTTGTTGTTTAGCATCTTAAAGGGATTATACGGGTTTTTCCCAGAATAATTGAGTTACATAGTAAAACGTACTTATAAATGTCGTAGAAGTCCCACAGTAGCCGCATTTTTCTGGAAATGACCTCTTCTGCACGTAAGGACATTCCAAAGTGCGCGGTGATGCCACCGCGTATTTTCTGCAGGACCGGCTGAGGCAGAACCAGTTATCTCTTTTATGCTAATAAAACACCTCATTTATGGCATATTTCCGGTAAAATAAGCAATATTTGAAAGAAAATAAACTTCTTATGTTCCAACGACACCAGCAGTTACCTAGTTTTCCCATAAAATTATATATTTGTCATGTCAAAAAATGAATACGCCACCACCAAATTCTCAACGCTAAAAGCCGGAGATAAGAAAACCACAACAACACAAAACCTCAACGAAGAGTGTGTAGTGATACAAAGTCCCGTCAGTTTTGAATTGCATAATAATTTTGTGATCCAGTGTAGGACTTGCAGATAATTCAAAACTCTAAAATTGATCTTAAGATAAAAGTGGTGGACAGTATCGGCACGATCAAGTACTCGTTATCTGATACTAGTCTCGAAAAACGCCCAAGTTTTAACGCTGATAATTGCTGAAATAATGGACTAAATGAGCATTGGGGTCCTTGCTATATGTCTTAAACGTGTTTAAAGCTCATACAACTGCAAAAGAGTGCATTTACTTTCAGGACGGAAACCCGTATAATCCCTTTAAGTAATGACATTGCATCTTACATCCCGTCTTCTATTAGTGGCTTCCGCGTCACTCCCATTCGATATGCAGATGACACGCAATTAGCTATTACGGGACCACGTGACCAAATACGAGACATGGAGAGTGCCATGGAGCACGTTCTAGGAATTTTGAGCAACTGTTTTTTTTAAACGGGATGATGGTTAATGCAGCTAAAACAGAACTTATCGTATGTTGTGACAGGCGGCAGATTGCTCGGATATAAATTATGCCGAAGGTGATATTTATGGGTGAGGACCTGTTGTGCTCGGAAAGTGTTAAGAATTTAGGTATGATTATCGACTCAACTCTGTCGTGGCAACCGCACGTGAAACATGTCATACACCGATGTTTTGGTATTCTTATCGGAATCCTCCTTGCCAAACACGTTCTGCCAGCATCATCTGTCCTGCCCCGTATAGTGGATTCTCTTGTGATCTCTCATATTAGATATTGTACTCGAGTATATGGTAGTGCTAGCAAAAGTGTTATTCAGGAACTTCAAAAGGTGCTCAACTTTGCTGCACGACCCATCTCTGGTGGCCGGGAATACGATCATGTTTCAGATGTCCTAAAGGAGTTAGGCTGGCTCACTGTTCCGAAACTTGTAGAATATTTTGATGTATGTATGATGCACAAGATTTTAACATTAAACCTGACGGTCGGACTGCGCCAAAGCATGTCATTTAACCATCAATCAGGCTTGCGACAAACGCGACAATCATCTCACCTATCGCTTGTTCGTCCCCGCAACAACCATGGAAAGCGCACCTTCATATACCGTGGATCCAAACTGTACAATCGCTATGCCATTGACAATCATCTACATCGTCTTTGTGTGTGTACTTTTAAAAGGCATGTAAGATAAATATTGACTGAAGCTTCTTGATCTAATGACGCAGCTTCTTGACACTTGTTTGCGACGCAAATGTTGTGCTACACCAATGTATAACGAAGGTATTAAAATAGGCCTATTGTGTGGAAATACCTGATGACGTGAAATAAATAAATAAATAATAAACTGTGACCACCACCATACACTGTGACCACCATACACTGTGACCACCACCATACACTGTGACCACCACCATATACTGTGACCACCATACACTGTGACCACCACCATACACTGTGACCATCATACACTGTGACCACCATACACTGTGACTACCACCATACACTGTGACCACCATACACTGTGACCATCATACACTGTGACCACCACCATACACTGTGACCACCATACACTGTGACCACCACCATACACTGTGACCACCATACACTGTGACCATCATACACTGTGACCACCACCATACACTGACTACCATACACTGCGACCACCATACACTGTGACCATCATACACTGTGACCACCATACACTGTGACCACCATACACTGTGACCACCATACACTGTGACCACCATACACTGTGACCACCACCATACACTGTGACCACCATACACTGTGACCATCATACACTGTGACCACCACCATACACTGACTACCATACACTGTGACTACCATAAACTGTGATCACCATACACTGTGACCACCATACACTGTGACCACCATACACTGTGACCATCATACACTGTGACCACCATACACTGTGACCACCATACACTGTGACCATCATACACTGTGACCACCACCATACACTGACTACCATACACTGTGACCACCATGCACTGTGACCACCATACACGGTGACCACCATACACGGTGACCACCATACACTATGACCACCATCATACACGGTGACCACCATACACTGTGACCACCATACACTGTGACCATCATACACTGTGACCACCATACACTGTGACCATCATACACTGTGACCACCATACACTGTGACCACCAAACACTGTGACCACCACCATACACTGTGACCACCATACACTGTGACCACCATACACTGTGACCACCATACACTGTGACCACATACAATGTGACCATCACCATACACTGACTACCATACACTGTGACCATCATACACTGTGACCACCATACACTGTGACCACCATACACTGTGACCACCACCATACACTGTGATGCCACCATACACTGTGGCCACCATACACTGTGACCATCATACACTGTGACCACCATACACTGTGACCACCAAACACTGTGACCACCACCATACACTGTGACCACCATACACTGCGACCACCATACACTGTGACCACCACCATACACTGACTTCCATACACTGTGACCACCATACAATGTGACCACCATACACTGTGACCACCATACACTGTGACCACCATACACTGTGACCACCATCATACACGGTCACCACCACCATACACTGTGACCACCACCATACACTGTGACCACTACCATACACTGTGACCACCCCCATACACTGTGACCACCACCATACACGGTGACCACCATACACTGTGACCACCACCATTCACTGACTACCATACACTGTGACCACCATACACTGTGAACACCACCATACACTGTGACCACCACCATACACTGTGACCACCATACACTGTGACCACCATCATACACTGTGACCACCATACACTGTGACCACCACCATACACTGACCACCATACACTGTGACCATCATACACTGTGACCATCATACACTGTGACCACCACCATACACTGTGACCCCCACCATACACTGTGACCACCACCATACACTGTGACCACCATACACTGTGACCACCATACACTGACCATCATAAACTGTGACCACCATACACTGTGACCATCATACACTGTGACCACCATACACTGTGACCACCACCATACACTGTGACCACCATACACTGTGACCACCATACACTGTGCCCACCATCATACACTGTGACCATCATATACTGTGACCACCACCATACACTGTGACCACCACCATACACTGTGACCACCACCATACACTGACTACCATACACTGTGACCACCACCATACACTGTGACCACCATACACTGTGACCACCATACACTGTGACCACCATACACTGTGACCACCATCATACACTGTGACCACCATACACTGTGACCACCACCATACACTGACCACCATACACTGTGACCACCATACACTGTGACCACCACCATACACTGTGACCACCACCATACACTGTGACCACCATCATACACTGTGACCACCACCATACACTGTGACCACCATACACTGACCACCACCATACACTGTGACCACCACCATACACTGTGACCACCACCATACACTGACTACCATACACTGTGACCACCATACACTGTGACCATCATACGCTGTGACCACCACCATACACTGACTACCATACACTGTGACCACCATACACTGTGCCCACCATACACTGTGACCACCACCATACACTGTGACCACCATACACTGTGACCACCATACACTGTGACCATCATACACTGTGACCACCATACACTGACCACCATACACTGTGACCACCATACACTATGACCACCATACACTGTGACCACCATACACTGTGACCACCACCATACACTGTGACCACCACCATACACTGTGACCACCATACACTGACCACCATACACTGTGACCACCATACACTGACCACCATACACTGTGACCACCATACACTATGACCACCATACACTGTGACCACCATACACTGTGACCACCATACACTGTGACCACCATACACTGTGACCACCACCATACACTGACTACCATACACTGTGACCACCATACACTGTGACCATCATACACTGTGACCACCACCATACACTGTGACCACCAACATACACTGTGACCACTACCATACACTGTGACCACCATACACTGTGACCACCACCATACACTGTAACCACCACCATACACTGTGACCACCACCATACACTGACTACCATACACTGTGACCATCATACACTGTGACCCATCATACACTGTGACCACCACCATACACTAACCACCATACACTGTGAGCAACATACACTGTGACCACCACCATACACTGTGACCACCATACAATGTGACCACCACCATACACGGACCACCATACACTGTGACCACCACCATACACTGACTACCATACACTGTGACCACCATACACTGTGACCACCATACAATGTGACCACCACCATACACTGACCACCATACACTGTGACCACCATACACTGTGACCACCATTATACACTGTGACCGCCATACACTGTGACCACCACCATACACTGTGCCCACCACCATACACTGTGACCACCATACAATGTGACCACCACCATACACTGTGACCACCATACACTTTGACCACCACCATACACTGTGACCACCACCATACACTGTGACCACCATACACTGTGACCACCATACACTGTGACCACCACCATACACTGTGACCACCATACACTGTGACCGCCATACACTGTGACCACCATATACTGTGACCACCATACAATGTGACCACCATACACTGTGACCACCATACACTGTGACCACCACCATACACTGTGACCACCATCATACACTGTGACCACCACCATACACTGTGACCACCACCATACACTGACTACCATTCACTGTGACCACCATACACTGTGACCACCACCATACACTGTGACCACCATAGACTGTGACCACCACCATACACTGTGACCACTACCATACACTGTGACCATCACCATACACTGTGACCACCATACACTGTGACCACCATACACTGTGACCACCACCATACACTGACTACCATACACTGTGACCACCATACACTGTGACCATCACCATACACTGTGACCACCACCATACACTGTGACCATCATACACTGTGACCACCACCATACACTGACCATCACCATACCCTGTGACCATCATCATACACTGTGACTACCATACACTGTGACCACCATGCACTGTGACCACCACCATACACTGTGACCACCATACACTGTGACCACCACCATACACTGTGACCACCACCATACACTGTGACCACCACCATACACTGTGACCACCATACACTGTGACCACCACCATACACTGTGACCACCATACACTGTGACCACCATACACTGTGACCACCATACACTGTAACCACCATACACTGTGACCACCATACACTGTGACTACCATACACTGTGACCACCATACACTGTGACCACCAACATACACTGTGACCATCACCATACACTGTGACCGCCATACACTGTGACCACCAAACACTGTGACCACCAACATACACTGTGACCATCACCATACACTGTGACCATCATCATACACTGTAACCACCATACACTGTGACCATCACCATACACTGTGACCATCATCATACACTGTGACCACCATACACTGTGACCACCATACACTGTGACCACCATACACTGTGACCACCAACATACACTGTGACCATCACCATACACTGACCGCCATACACTGTGACCACCAACATACACTGTGACCATCATCATACACTGTGACCACCATACACTGTGACTACCATACACTGTGACCACCATACACTGTGACCACCAACATACACTGTGACCATCACCATACACTGTGACCGCCATACACTGTGACCACCATACACTGTGACCACCATACACTGTGACCACCAACATACACTGTGACCATCACCATACACTGTGACCATCATCATACACTGTGACCACCATACACTGTGACCACCATACACTGTGACCATCACCATACACTGTGACCATCATCATACACTGTGACCACCATACACTGTGACCACCATACACTGTGACCACCACCATACACTGTGACTACCACCATACACTGTGACCATCACCATACACTGTGACCATCACCATACACTGTGACCATCATCATACACTGTGACCATCATCATACACTGTGACCACCATACACTGTGACCACCATACACTGTGACCACCATAGACTGTGACCACCATACACTGTGACCATCATACACTGTGACCACCATACACTGTGACCACCATACACTGTGACCACCACCATACACTGTGACCACCATACACTGTGACCACCACCATACACTGTGACTACCACCATACACTGTGACCACCATACACTGTGACCACCATACACTGTGACCACCACCATACACTGTGACCACCATCCACTGTGACCACCATACACTGACTACCATACACTGTGACCACCATACACTGTGACCATCACCATACACTGTGACCACCATACACTGTGACCACCACCATACACTGTGAACACCATACACTGTGACCACCACCATACACTGTGATCACCACCATACACTGTGACCACCATACACTGTAACCACCACCATACACTGTGACCATCACCATACACTGTGACCACCATACACTGTGACTATCATACACTGTGACCACCACCATACACTGTGACCATCATACACTGTGACCACCACCATACACTGTGACCACCATACACTATGACCACCATACACTGTGACCACCACCATACACTGTGACCACCATACACTGTGACTACCATACACTGTGACCACCATTCAACCTCGGATGGGCCCAAGAGGCTCTTTGTTGCACTTTTCTTTTATGTCTTTATGTCTTTATGTCTTTACACTGTGACCACCATACACTGTGACCATCATACATTGTGACCACCACCATACACTTTGACCACCATACACTATGACCACCATACACTGTGACCACCACCATACACTGTGACCACCATACACTGTGACCACCATACACTGTGACCACCATACACTGTGACCACCATACACTGTGACCACCACCATACACTGTGACCATCACCATACACTGTGACCACCATACACTGTGACCACTATACACCGTGACCACCATACACTGTGACCATCATACACTGTGACCACCATGCACTGTGACCACCATACACTGTGACCACCATACACTGTGAACACCATACACTGTAACCACCATACACTGTGACTACCATACACTGTGACCATCACCATACACTGTGACCACCACCATACACTGTGACCACCATGCACTGTGACCACCATACACTGTGACCACCATACACTGTGACCACCACCATACACTGTGACCATCACCATACACTGTGACCACCATACACTGTGACCACCATACACTGTGACCATCATACACTGTGACCACCATACACTGTGACCACCACCATACACTGTGACCACCACCATACACTGTGACCATCATACACTGTGACCACCATACACTGTGACCACCACCATACACTGTGACCACCACCATACACTGTGAGCACCATCCACTGTGACCACCATACACTGACCACCACCATACACTGTGACCACCATACACTGTGACTACCATACACTGTGACCACCATACACTGTGACCACCATACACTGTGACCACCATACACTGTGACCACCATACACTGTGACCACCATACACTGTGACCACCACCATACACTGTGACCACCATACACTGACCATCATACACTGTGACCACCATACACTGTGACCACCACCATACACTGTGACAATCATACACTGTGACCACCATACACTGTGACCACCATACACTGTGACCACCATACACTGTGACCACCACCATACACTGTGACCACCATACACTGTGACCACCATACACTGTGACCACCATACACTGTGACCACCACCATACACTGTGACCACCACCATACACTGTGACCACCACCATACACTGTGACCACCACCATACACTGTGACCACCACCATACACTGTGACCACCATACACTGACTACCATACACTGTGACCACCATACACTATGACCACCATACACTGTGACCACCACCATACACTGTGACCACCACCATACACTGTGACCACCACCATACACTGTGACCACCACCATACACTGTGACCACCACCATACACTGTGACCACCACCATACACTGTGACCACCATACACTGTGACCACCATACACTGTAACCACCACCATACACTGTGACCATCATACACTGTGACCACCATACACTATGACCACCATACACTGTGACCACCACCATACACTGTGACCACCACCATACACTGTGACCACCATACACTGTGAACACCATACACTGTGACCACCACCATACACTGTGACCACCACCATACACTGTGACCACCATACACTGTGAACACCATACACTGTGACCACCACCATACACTATGACCACCATACACTGTGACCACCACCATACACTGTGACCACCACCATACACTGTGACCACCACCATACACTGTGACCACCACCATACACTGTGACCACCACCATACACTGTGACCACCACCATACACTGTGACCACCACCATACACTGTGACCACCATACACTGTGACCACCATACACTGTAACCACCACCATACACTGTGACCATCATACACTGTGACCACCATACACTATGACCACCATACACTGTGACCACCACCATACACTGTGACCACCACCATACACTGTGACCACCATACACTGTGAACACCATACACTGTGACCACCACCATACACTGTGACCACCATACACTATGACCACCATACACTGTGACCACCACCATACACTGTGACCACCACCATACACTGTGACCACCACCATACACTATGACCACCATACACTGTGACCACCACCATACACTGTGACCACCACCATACACTGTGACCACCATACACTATGACCACCATACACTGTGACCACCACCATACACTGTGACCACCACCATACACTGTGACCACCACCATACACTGTGACCACCACCATACACTGTGACCACCATACACTGTGACCACCACCATACACTGTGACCACCACCATACACTGTGACCACCACCATACACTGTGACCACCACCATACACTGTGACCACCACCATACACTGTGACCACCATACACTGTGACCATCATACACTGTGACCACCACCATACACTGTGACCACCACCATACACTGTGACCACCACCATACACTGTGACCACCACCATACACTGTGACCACCACCATACACTGTGACCACCATACACTGTGACCACCACCATACACTGTGACCACCACCATACACTGTGACCACCACCATACACTGTGACCACCACCATACACTGTGACCACCATACACTGTGACCACCACCATACACTGTGACCACCACCATACACTGTGACCACCACCATACACTGTGACCACCACCATACACTGTGACCACCACCATACACTGTGACCACCACCATACACTGTGACCACCATACACTGTGACCACCACCATACACTGTGACCACCACCATACACTGTGACCACCACCATACACTGTGACCACCACCATACACTGTGACCACCATACACTGTGAACACCATACACTGTGACCCCCATACACTGTGACCACTACCATACACTGTGACCACCACCATACACTGTGACCACCACCATACACTGTGACCACCACCATACACTGTGACCACCACCATACACTGTGACCACCATACACTGTGACCACCACCATACACTGTGACCACCACCATACACTGTGACCACCATACACTGTGACCACCATACACTGTGACCACCATACACTGTGAACACCATACACTGTGACCACCACCATACACTGTGACCACCACCATACACTGTGACCACCATACACTGTGACCACCATACACTGTGACCACCATACACTGTGACCACCATACACTGTGACCACCACCATACACTTTGACCACCATACACTGTGACCACCACCATACACTGTGACCACCACCATACACTATGACCACCATACACTGTGACCACCACCATACACTGTGACCACCACCATACACTGTGACCACCATACACTGTGACCACCATACACTGTGACCACCACCATACACTTTGACCACCATACACTGTGACCACCACCATACACTGTGACCACCATACACTGTGACCACCATACACTGTGACCACCATACACTGTGACCACCACCATACACTGTGACCACCATACACTGTGACCACCACCATACACTGTGACCACCATACACTGTGACTACCATACACTGTGACCACCACCATACACTGTGACCACCATACACTGTGACCACCACCATACACTGTGACCACCACCATACACTGTGACCACCATACACTGTGACCACCATACACTGTGACCACCACCATACACTGTGACCACCATACACTGTGACCACCACCATACACTGTGACCACCATACACTGTGACCACCACCATACACTGTGACCACCACCATACACTGTGACCATCATACACTGTGACTACCATACACTGTGACCACCACCATACACTATGACCACCATACACTGTGACCACCACCATACACTGTGACCACCACCATACACTGTGACCACCATACACTATGACCACCATACACTGTGACCACCACCATACACTGTGACCACCACCATACACTATGACCACCATACACTGTGACCACCACCATACACTGTGACCACCACCATACACTGTGACCACCATACACTATGACCACCATACACTGTGACCACCACCATACACTGTGACCACCACCATACACTGTGACCACCACCATACACTGTGACCACCATACACTGTGACCACCACCATACACTGTGACCACCACCATACACTGTGACCACCACCATACACTGTGACCACCACCATACACTGTGACCACCACCATACACTGTGACCACCATACACTGTGACCATCATACACTGTGACCACCACCATACACTGTGACCACCACCATACACTGTGACCACCACCATACACTGTGACCACCACCATACACTGTGACCACCACCATACACTGTGACCACCATACACTGTGACCACCACCGTACACTGTGACCACCACCATACACTGTGACCACCACCATACACTGTGACCACCACCATACACTGTGACCACCATACACTGTGACCACCACCATACACTGTGACCACCACCATACACTGTGACCACCACCATACACTGTGACCACCACCATACACTGTGACCACCACCATACACTGTGACCACCACCATACACTGTGACCACCACCATACACTGTGACCACCATACACTGTGACCACCACCATACACTGTGACCACCACCATACACTGTGACCACCACCATACACTGTGACCACCACCATACACTGTGACCACCATACACTGTGAACACCATACACTGTGACCCCCATACACTGGGACCACCACCATACACTGTGACCACCACCATACACTGTGACCACCACCATGCACTGTGACCACCACCATACACTGTGACCACCACCATACACTGTGACCACCATACACTGTGACCACCACCATACACTGTGACCACCACCATACACTGTGACCACCATACACTGTGACCACCATACACTGTGACCACCATACACTGTGAACACCATACACTGTGACCACCACCATACACTGTGACCACCACCATACACTGTGACCACCATACACTGTGACCACCATACACTGTGACCACCACCATACACTTTGACCACCATACACTGTGACCACCACCATACACTGTGACCACCACCATACACTATGACCACCATACACTGTGACCACCACCATACACTGTGACCACCACCAT
The DNA here is from genome assembly GCA_036785665.1 of Chirona hameri. Classification (NCBI taxonomy): domain Eukaryota; kingdom Metazoa; phylum Arthropoda; class Thecostraca; order Balanomorpha; family Balanidae; genus Chirona; species Chirona hameri. The sequence goes on along the minus strand of JAXIVJ010007454.1, from coordinate 12,796 downwards.
ACACTGTGACCACCATACACTGTGACCACCATACACTGTGACCACCACCATACACTTTGACCACCATACACTGTGACCACCACCATACACTGTGACCACCATACACTGTGACCACCATACACTGTGACCACCATACACTGTGACCACCACCATACACTGTGACCACCATACACTGTGACCACCATACACTGTGACCACCACCATACACTGTGACCACCATACACTGTGACTACCATACACTGTGACCACCACCATACACTATGACCACCATACACTGTGACCACCACCATACACTG